>JAHDVE020011753.1:0-23353 GCA_022606495.2 Halesus radiatus
AATAAATAACGGTTATCATGAAAACTTAGTCATTAACATACTAAATAAAAAAACTAAAAAAAATAATCACATGAAAGAAATAAAAAAATAAAAAATACCCTTTTGGGATTTAGACAATTGTTTCAAATGGTTAGTAGTTGCCGATTCCCATCCTGGTATACCATATTCGAGGCGGGAGTGGCATAGCGCAAAGTAAACCTTTTTTAACATCATTTTGAGATAAAATATTTCTGATATTTAAAAAAAGTGTATTTTGTGAGTTTCCTTATCATACCATCAATCTGAGATTTGAGACATACCACCGAAGATTTTTGTCTATTTCTATGCCAAGATATTTTATACTTTCTGTATTTGTAATAAGGGGGTAAGAACATTGCGAAAAATTGCTTTGTCATTCATATAATTTTAGATTGTATCCATTCCCTGGTTGTCCTCTTGTGTTAATTGAAAAAGTGTAGTACTTTGTTTTACTTACCTTCAACGTAAGTGAGTTAGTTTTTAATCATTTTTTGTTGAACAATGAGCCCACATTCAGCTTCTTTGAAAGCATCTTTCCAGTTATTTTTATGGAATATTGTTACATTTTTATATTTTTATATGACGCGGTAACTTATTGATGTGACATTATAATTTAAAAAATAAAACAATAACTTTGTTTACATAACTTTTATTTATACTTTTGCCGACAGGCTTTCGCTACTACTGTAGCTTCTTCAGGGCAGTATACAACTAAACTGAAGTAAGATGCACATGTGTTATAGATTGATAAAAACAGGCGAGTGACGGGCTAAGGGTGGGAGATCAGCAGATACCTGACCGAGAAGGGTTTGTACTATGTTTATTGTGAATAATTTAAGAATTGGACTTTTATTTAAATTTATTTCATTATGAATGGGTCTACTATTTGTGTTTTTGCTTTCCTTATTTCTAACGCTTCTAAATTATCTAGTCGAATGCCTATTCCATTTTTACATACTGCAAAAAAGATTTTGAGGGCCCTATGGATCAGTCCCCCCGGCCACCATCCTCCACGGCGCTCCCCCTTTTTAAGAGTATTTTGTGTTATTTATCCTAAAAAATATGGATAATAATTCATCGTCTTAGCTTAAATACATTCTTGAATATAATGGAAACAATCACTCTATCATTTGTATTAGCGTCTTGCAATATATCGTAAGGAATACATACAGTAAGCTTCTTTTTTTCAATTTAACATTAAAGTTAGTTATGATAATTTAAATGCATCTCTTTATATGGTCTATAAATAATGTGTAATGATAGTCTGTCCAAAAAGAGAAAATAAATTTAAAAAATAAAAGAATCATAGAATAGACGTAATATAAGAATAATATAAGAATAGGAAGTAATATTTCTACAGCGCCCTTGAGGTGATTTTTCACGAAAACGGCGCTATAAAAATTATCCGATTATTATTATTATTATAAAACTAAATACTCTAACAAAATATTCGATCTTAATGAACAAGCCGAAACTTTTACTCAAGGAAGGAAGCTGACAAGCTGGAGCACTCTATTGATGATGAAAGGACTTATTCCACTAAAAAGGAAAACCTACCTTCATAGTTGGTAGGTTTGGTGTTTAAGCAGCCAGCAATTCAATCTACTGGCTTACCAGAAACACTTGATAACTACTATGTTTTTCTTTGATAACTACTGCTTTTATCGCACAATAATAAAACTGTCCAACCTATAAAAATACCCGAACAATAATTCATTTTTTCCGGAAAAACTAATTTATTTTTAAATAAAAATATTTATTATTGCACACCGACATATTAATTATTTCCGGGGTTTAGCGTTTCAGTTCATCGTTATCTCTTAGTAATTGTACTTTGTATTTTTATTACCTATTTTAGGTTACTTAACTTTTTACCAACACCTTAATCAGAAGAGCATTCAACACCTTCAAAAGAATTCTGCATTACAGTTTATATAGTTTCTCATATTGGAGAAAAAAATTAGGACTACTTGAAACATTGTACTGTATCGTTAATAATGTCGTTAAAGTAATCGCGCTAAATTGTAAATGTTCGCTTTTTTCGAAGATATTTTGCTAAGTGCATGTTATAGGCCACTGGTCGGCAAACTTTTTCGCCAAAGAGCCAAATATGTACATTACAACGATAAAAAAAAATTGACAGTCAAATCTGTTTATTAATTTAGTAAACCTTTATTATTATTTTAGATCTTTATTAAATTGGGTGCGCTGAATAAAACTTGATTTCGAAGTTTATAATGATTTTATTTATTGTTAAAAACTTGTATGAAAGTAAGGTATTCATAAATTTAAATCCAGACAATGGACTGACAAACACATAATGCGAACAATGTTCTTCCATCTCCTTGGAAAGTTTGAGAGTGTCAGGTTTGTATGTTGTTGTTTTAATTTTAGGCACCATTCCAGGTTCTCATCAATAAGACGACTTGTCAGTTTATTCTTGATAAAATTCATGCTAGAAATAGATTGTTTGCATACATCTACAACCGAAAAGGGAAAAAACACCAAATCGCGAGTTTTTTCGGCTGATCATAAGTCAGGAATACTATTCCAGGCGTTGAACATGATCATTTCATCCTTATCCAGGTCTTTCAAAGCAGACCACTTGTGTTGTGAACTATGTTCACATTTGTTCTTCCTCAGTATTTCCAAATCAAAACAAAGACCTTCAAATTCTGCAATATTTCCATTTTTTTCAAGTTCAGCAATTATATTTCTAAGTTAGCAATGTCAATTCCAAAAGGAGAAAATTTCAAATGTATTATCGTAGCATTAACAGGGTTTTTGGCGAATTTTCGAAGATATTTTAATTGTTCTATCATTCATTGTTTTGGCAGACAATCGTAAATCTTATTTTTTTAAAGAATATCTTCTTTATATAAATTGAAAATACACTTTGTATATACCACTTTATTTAAAATATATAAATATTTCTACATGTTTCGATAGCAATGCTATCATCTTCAGGAATAAATGAATACTAAAAAATAATTAAAGTATAGAAAAATGATAAAAAAATTAAAACAATAATTTAAGAATATACAAAATATGAGCATAAACAAAAATGAATTAAAGTAGGTAAGTAACAGATTAAAAATGTTAATGACAAAATAATTATAAAACATTGAATAATATATTTAAATTAGAAATATAAATAAAAATTATCATTATTAATATTAATATGAAAATAAATTTAAGAGATAGCTATTTTTTAAAAATATTTGATTATTTATTAAATTTAATTCGCTATTAACACTTTTTCTTATTTCTAAAATTTAAAATTTATCTAATTGTAAACCAGTTGTATTTGTATGTAAAACTTTAAAACCTTTATTTATGTCAAACGAATGATTGGTTTCTAAAATATGATTTGCAAATTCAGAATAGTTGTTATTATTTAAACATCTTAGGTGTTCCTTAACCCTAATACTGAAATTTCTACAAGTCTTTCGATGTAAAAATAGTTGCAATCATTACAAATCAATTTATATACTCCCGATTTATTCAAAATATTATCTTTGTCTTTGTTATTTAAAATGTATTTTTTTAATTTATTATTGGTATAAAAAGCTGGTTGGATAGTATTTGGCAAGTTTTTAATTATTAAATTTGCGGTATTGTTATTTAAAAATAATATTTTTCTCCATTGTTTATTAACATCAGTTATTTGTGGATATACATAAGATTTAATAAATTTTTTCTTAAGCTTTTTGTTTAAAATATTGTTTATTAATTTAGTACTATAACCATTATTTATTGCAATCTGTTTGATAATGGTATATTAACTAATCTACTAAGCATAGAATGAAAAGCTGATAATTTTTGAGAACATGGATGATTAGAAGTATTATGTATAACAATATCTGTATAAATATCTTTACGATATATATTAAATTCAAATTTATTATTAACAATAGAAATATTTAAGTCTAAGAAGTTTATGTTAAAATTTTGTCC
The DNA here is from genome assembly GCA_022606495.2 of Halesus radiatus. Classification (NCBI taxonomy): domain Eukaryota; kingdom Metazoa; phylum Arthropoda; class Insecta; order Trichoptera; family Limnephilidae; genus Halesus; species Halesus radiatus. The sequence continues at coordinate 3,976 of JAHDVE020011753.1, forward strand.
TATTTCTATGGTGAATTTAATTTTTTTATGGATTTTATTTATAAAATTTAGGAAAATATTTAGTTGTCTAAATATTTTATTCTTAAATCTTCTTTATTCTTAAAATCCCGAAATAGCTCTTCAGATGCATTTATAAATCAACTTTTTATGTATTTACCGTCTGTATACGATTTCCCCCTCTTAGCAATCTTTTGACTAACAACAAAACTTGCCATATTTATATTGTTGGAAAATTGCATCCAGTTATTAAATACAGAAGTTGATATCTCTTGACTCTTCTGAAGTTCCTTAACTGCTTTCTTCCTTGCATCACCGACATGATGTTTAGTGCTAAATGACGCGTTTTTAACTGTAAAGTGTCTCTCCAAATTTTACTTCTTGTTATGCGCGAATTGTTCCTTACAAATAAGACATGTCCGATGGTCATTTAAGTTTCGAATAAACGCTAAAGTCTCGTTCCACTCAACACTAATTTCACGGTTTTCATCTTTAGTTTTTCTTTGCTTCTTTTTGGTAGACATATCAAATAGGGCACCTATAAAAATATTTCAAATTCCATTTTTTTCAAAAGCCACAATATAAAATTATTGCAATTTTAAAATTGATGACAAAAATACTCGTAGGTTGTGCAGCTGAATGAGAATAAAACAACTTTATTCTTCAGGAAGGTACATTTGTAACGCGCGCACAACTTACAGACACGAAAAGCGCCGAATACTGTAGACAAAACTGTGGTGTCTGCTCATGGATATTTGTGCCAGAGCCGCACTTAAGGGGCCAAAGAGCCGCATGCGGCTCTGGAGCCGCACTTTGCCGACCAATGTTATAGGCTGAACGGAATTCATCAACCATCAAATTTTCAACTTTTTCATATCGCTGTGTGGCTGTAACAGTGCATTCCTAGCTGACGAAATTATGCCATAAAACTCGTTTCAGTATGGCGATCAATGAAAACAATCGAAAATGGGAGATATAAAGTAAAACAACCAACTAGTAAAAAGGTGTGTCTTGTTTACAGAACCTTCTATTTTGGTAAAGAATTTAGTATGATCCTTTTTACAAATGTCTCGTCATTTACTTACAGATAAAAAACCGAATTGGATTTGTACCGTTCAAATTTTGTGATGCCACGGTCGATTACTCTAAGCACGGTCGCGTATTTTGGGTTTCGTTAAACACGGTGTTCGGAACATCGTAGTTTAGGCGGGAAACTGGTGAGTCTATATGACATTTTAAGTTAATTTTCTGGAAAAAGTTTTATGATTTAAGCTTTCGTTTTCGAGATCGATGTAAACAATTTTCGTTTTTCAGTATTACGACTAATATTAAAACTAAAATGAATAAAAAATAATATTTACCAATCTATGCCATTGAGGAAATGGAATTAATCTTGTTTTCTTTTTTTGTAATCATTCTTTTAAACATTTAAAAACGTCATAAAATTATGTCTTTTAAATAGTCGGTAGTAAAACTAAAATTATTTTTTAATCTTCCGCAGTTGTCATGGGACTCGTGAAACAAATCGTTATAAAAACAAAATCTCCAGCACCACCAGCATCATTCGAAATACCTGCCTTTGGTCGGACGTTCTTTCATCTTCGGAAACTTCGTCAGTCACCCAAAGTTCCAAGAGTTCAGAACCGTCAGAACCTTTTTACAAGGAGCGGTGAGTTCTTTGCTGTCTTAATATTATTACTTATTTGATGACTTATGAATTTAATATGCCTTTAATATTATTACTTATTTGTCAACCAGTATAATTAGTAATGTTTTCATTTTATTTTTTCTAATATTTCCATATTTCGAAGGTAGCTGAAAGATAATTTATAGATAATTAATGATTTTGAAATATTTTGTGGCCTTTATTTAATAATACAAAAAATATTATTTGGTTGGGTATTTTAGTCTAAAATGCAAAACAAATGTTGGTATGACGCAAGCCCCGCATGCTTTTCTCTAGAGTTCGTCAGTCTCGAATATCTGTATATTTATCTTCTATTATATAAAGAAGAATGTCCGGGGCGGGCGGTGTTTGCTTGTTTTGTTTACAAATCTACAGTTTTATTCCGAACTTAAAGAAATTTTTCAAATATTACTTTCGAAACAAGAGGAAGGTCAAGGTCTACTTGAGATTTAAAAAAACTACCACGTTTCCCCTTTCCTTCCCCATAAAGCAGATTTTTTATACTTCTTGATAAAATTTCGCACACTTTCGACGTTATGATGAAAATTAATGACCACAAAACAAAACAACCTTAAAACATTACGCCAAACCGTTCATAACCCCGGGTAACGCCGGGTACCTAAGCCAGTATTTTACAAAGAAAAGTGTCCCGTGCAGAGTTTGAATGTTTTGTATACAAATCCATAATTTTATTTGTTGCTTAATGAAATTTTACACTTTTGATCTTCAAAACCAGAGGAAGGTTATTGTATAGATGAGATTTCAAAAAACCACCCCTTTTTTTCTTTTCCCACCCCCTACGGTAATTTTTGGTAGAATTTTTGAACATTCGACATTCAAAAGAAGAGGAAAACTACTGGGTATGGATAAAACTAAACAACCTCAAAACACTCCCCCAACCCATTCCCAGCCCCGGGCAATGCCGGTACTTCAGCTAGTACTGAAACATTTATAAATCAAGTACCTCAAATGCCAACTCGTCGAGGTTTCCTGCCGCCTTCATATCAATGAAATAAATCATTCTTCAAAGACAAAATTCTATAAGAAATTTAATACCCTTGTACGAGTATACGACCTTTATTTTACAACGTGAGATAAGAGAATTTGACTGATACATGTTTATTGGTGAGCGTCATGCTTTGAAAAAAAATGTCCTCCTTCTTCATACTTATAGAAATTTAATTAATTGACTGAAAATCATTGCAATAATTTTGGCTTTTTTTTACAGATAGAAAATGAAGCTACTGTTTTTGTTGTTTGTTGTGTTTGCGACAGGACAGTGCGCGTCCATCGCAGATATAACTGACGGAATCGATGCGTGGAACGCCTTCAAAGTATGTACCAAATGTTCACATGTTTTATTCAATACGAATAAATACGCTCGGAATACACACGGAAGACGGTTTTCTTTTCTCTCTTGAAATTTTGAGCAAATTCTCGAAATATTTCAATGAATATTAGTAATACGTACATATCCATAGATGTTCTAAATGACACTACTGGGAGAAAAATTCCAACAGGCAAACAAAAGGTGTATGGTTTATTGCAAACCCAGCACAACAAGGCGTACAACAGCGATATTGAAGAGAAGTTCAGGATGATGATCTTCATGGAGAACAAGCTCAAGATCGACCGGCACAACCAGGATTATGAGAAGGGTCTGGTTTCCTTCAGTCAGGCCATCAACAAGTTCGCAGACTTGCTCCATAGTGAGTTCGCCGCCACTCACAACGACTTCATGTATACCGGGTAGGTACTAACTTCATATTAGGCCGAGAAACACGAGACAAATAATAATCATTAAACTTATTACAACAAGAGCTCAAAACCATTGCACATACTCAGCCATAAAATGTTTTAACGAATTTCCCAAAGATATACAAACTGAAAAAAAAACATGATTTTTTTAAGAAAAAACATTAAATGTTTTTTACAAGAGACTTATTTTAGGTAAAGCTAAATAATAAGCTCACTTAGAACACTGTATATATGTTTATATACATTCTTTATGTAGATATATTTTATTTCTAAAAATTTCCTTTTAATTTTTTTTTGAAATTAGTAAAATCATGTTCATGGTATTACTCTTGAAATTATTAAATTTGTAATAATATATAATAGCACTCCCTTCCTAAACACGAGAATTTCTCAATTATGGAGGAATTAATTTTTTAAAAAAGAAACTAAAACAATTATTTGAATAAATAATAAAAAATACATTTTTTTTGTTCTTAAATAGACACTATTATTACCACGTTAACAATGTTGTTAATTTTGTATAGTAAATAAGTTATTAAAAACAAATATATCGTCGGTCTATCAAATCAAATAATTGTTTTGTCGTTCCAATGTTTAGATCCGAAAACTTGAAGACAGATACCTTCATCTCAATGGGCAACGGGGCGATCCCTGACAGCGTTAATTGGACAGCTAAAGGGGCCGTGACGAGTGTAAAAGATAAGGGCCAATGCAAATCATCCTGGGCATTCAGTGCAGTGAGTAATACTAAATATTATGTCATCGGCGCTACAACCCATGGAGAGTCCTGATCGCCTCTAGGAAATGGCTTCGTTTCTGTTGTTCCCCTCCTGTTCCTAGTGCTGCGGTGTTTGCCTCCACGTCGACCAATCGCCTCCTGCTCAGACAAATTATCCGTCTTTGGTTGTCATCTTTCTTTCGTTCATTTTAAAACAATTTATCACAACGCATAAAGCGGGAGCTCCGTAAATAAACCACCTCTTTTCTCCATTCACCGGCAGCATTGTGTTGCATGTTATCCTTATTTTTAAGATTCACTAAAAAAAATCTTATTGGCTTATTTGTTGTGCCGTGTATTATCTCTTAAGTGGATTTATGTATTTTTATTGGAAATATTTTAATTCAATATAGAAAAACCAAACTCAATTGATTTTCTCTATGGAAAATAATTCCACTTGAGTAGGTAAGTGCTTACCACATTTTAATACTGTAGATTAATTATCTTTGACAGGTTGGATCATTGGAAGGTCAGGTTTTTTTGAAGTATAATAACCTCACCGCCCTTTCGGCGCAGGACCTGGTGGACTGTTCCATAACAAACCGGGGCTGCAGACAAGGAAATGCGTTATTTGCTTTCGGCGACATCCTTGACCGGGGAGGAATCGACACTGAGGAAGCCTACCCCTATACGGGTTTTAAAGGAACTTGCAAGTAATTATACCGATGTAGATCGGCCTTTATTTTGTTTCCAACCTCTGTGTTTTTTTTTATTATCTAAGGACAATTGTGAGTTTATTATTTCTAATAGAAAACAGTTTGGAGATTTTTGTTGACAATATCATAAGTTGAAAGCGTCGGTTTTGGCTCCAGCAACATTGACAAGACTCAAGCTCATCGTTATAATTTGTGTACAGGTACGACCCCAGGAACTCAGGAGCTGCCGTCGACGGATTCATGTTAATTAAAGAGTTCAGTGAAGCGCACCTGACGGAGGCCATAGCCACCGTGGGGCCCGTGGCGGTGGCCATTGATGCCAGTCATGAGTCCTTCAGAAACTACAAACAAGGGGTCTACTACGAGCCAAACTGCGAACAAATAATGTACTCCGCTGAAGTCAGTACACCGACGTGTTGATTTATTATTTGATGGTTGAAAGCGTTACGAAATACTGACTGATAAATTAAAGTTATGTGAATTCTACCAGACTTGTAGCAATGCAAACAAACAGAATGGTTAGATTTCCCATGACCAATATGTCAGCACATATTATTTTACATCTTCAATATCTTTCAGCATAGACAATAAGTTTTTTTCTTTCTGTCTGTGATAAAGGTGGAGGTAATAACTGACAAACGGTCACATAATTAGATACATTTTGAGAAAATAGAATAGCAATGGTTAATATTTGTCTTTGTTCCACATTTTAATAAGAAATTAAGGGGAACGGCTGCCCGGCCTGTTTCATACATTTTGGTTTTGAGGCCAAAATACCAATTCAAATTGATTTACGTATTTTTTAAATTAAATTTTTAGTAAATATCTAGTACAGATGATAAGTATTATTTATTTTTGTTTAAAATTATGAATTAAACTTAGAAAATTATTTGCGGGTTTATCGTATTTAAAAAAAGAGTTATATTTGCCATGTTAATACGTTTATGTAAATAAAAATATAAAAACGAAACATTAAAAAAAAGGCTTTTGCGATATTTGAAATTACGTATAGCAAATTTGTGTTCCAACGTAAATTGATCGTTTTTATTATAATTTAAAGTCCACCATGATGGTTATTTAATTTTTTTTCTTTTTAATTTTATACTTCATTATATTTTCAAGTGGACGGGGTAAAACTTTTTTTTAAATCATCTTTGGCCCCCTTATAATTGTTAAAGATGCCTGTAAAATCGCGAAAAATGAATTCCTTTAATGTCCTATATTTCGTAATGTAAAACGAAAATAAATAAATTACTTCTAATCCGTACTAGATATTTACTATACTTTTTGATGAATAAAAATAATTAGATTTATTTGAGTATTTTGGCCTCAAATCAAAAATTAAGTTTTGGTAACCGCAGCCGTTGCTCTTAAGCAATTTTGGTAAACGCAATTTTGGTAAAACAGTTTTTGAGAGAAACTTTCTTTTCCCTCGATATGTGTACCACACAAGAGTCGTAACAGTTCCTAATCGTCTGGAGTCAGTAAGGCTATGGCATCCCCAATTGGGATATGTTGTGAGTACCTGGCCATTTATATCTGGTCACCAAACACGGCTAAAGCTATTTTCAAACAACGTTTCGATTACGAATGGTAGTCTTTCACCAGGGCGATACTGAAATTATCTACCACTCTGGAACTTGTCAAAATATATAATACTTTTTTTTTATAATTTTCATCGAATTGAATGTGAAATAACTTTTATTTATCTAATAAAATTTTCTTGTCACGCCGGAATTTGAACCCGCGACCTCCGGATTCGTAGCCGAGGATCGGAACTGCTTAACCACGGAGGCCGTCAAAATGGATAAGAATTATCTATAACGTATTGCTACAAAACTCTTAAATTTACAGGTGCTAGCCGTGGGGTACGGAACTGACGAAACTGGCGGTGATTACTACCTCGTGAAGAACTCCTGGGGAGAGGACTGGGGCGACAATGGTTATGCCAAGATGGCTAGAAACAGAGGAAATAACTGCGGCATCGCATCCTTCGCTATATATCCGCTTGTCGAATAACATTAACTTGTACAACATTACTTTCAGATTTTCAAATCTTGACTTCCTCAGCATTAAGAATACGTAAACACAATAATATTAATCCTCTAAACATATAACGTGTTGATTGTTTTTTTTTTCTTAAATTTTTTATTTAACGATAGTAATAATTTGGGCGTAATTAACTTTTTGGGATTTTTTTCAGGAAATAACATGTATAGAGAGGTTATATTCTTTAATATCCAATAATATTCTTTAAGTTCCGGTAAACATTGCCATTTGCCAAGTCACAGATACCTGACTCGATTGAACTAAAATCTGGTAAACATCAATAACCCTGTGGATCTCTGTAACTAGCAGTGCAAACTGGATAACCCGATTTATCTATTGTATAAATATAATAAATTTATTTTGAATTATCCTTTTTGTTTCTATTTTTGTTCGTTCCATATTTTTTAGATTGATATCGTGAGATATGGAGTAGAATCCTGAAATTGTATATTACGTTGAGGCTATCTTTCCGCTCTACGGGGAAGAACACCTATTTTTGATGATATCTGCGTTGTTTATCACAAAATAAAATAATTTTGTCAATGAGCATTTTCTTTTTCGAATCGCTGAGTAATAAAAATAAAGTAGAATGTTTAAAACATTTGTATAAAAATTATCTACAAAACCTCTTAAAGTAGTTTAAAGTTCGATCATATCCTTTGATTCTAAATACAGGAAAATTATAAAAGTATTCCTTGGTTCAACATCAACGATGACTAAACGCGTAAATTGCCAGATGATTTAAAAAGTAACTAAATACATTAATGAAATAATTTAAAACAGTTTTTTTAAACTACGACTCCTGTCTCTGAGCTGAAATCGGTCACGGTCAAAAATAAAAGTGGAGTAAAGCTAAAAAGTGCCTTTCATTTAATCAGTCTAATAGTTATTTTTATTCAACTTTATTCCATAATTTCACACAATTTGATTACCAAAAATAGATCAAAATTATGTTACAAGGGGGAAAAGATGGACTCGACAATGTAACAAGGTAAGAAAGGGGGAGAAAAGTGCTGTTGAAATGTAGGCAATTTAACTCACATCGAGGCCAGAAGCAGGGCTGATCTCAGGTTCCACCGTGGTTAGCTCAGCTGGTAGGGAATTTAATCTTCTATCTCAAAGTCAAATTCGAAGGCCGGCCGCAGCCTTATGCCGGGGAAAGCTAAATAATTAATCGAATGATGAGATGTGTGCTTTCTAGTAGGGGTTTCTAGTAGGGGTTTATTTACAGGACAACATTTACAAGCAATCACATACGGGGTATCAAATCTAGGGGCTGATCCTACTCTAATCTATTTTTTAATAATCTCTTTCTCTGAGGAATCTTCGACCGGACATGTTACTCAAGGGCACAATTATTAAGAGCACATGAAAGAGGTTGAATTTATTCAGCTTACATGGAGGTCGGTGACAGCAGTCACGATTCCGTTGGTGTAAAGTATGCAGACTAGGTACTCTGGATTTTACGAGTACAATGGAAGACAGGTCGCAGCGAGTTATAGCACTGGTCACTGGCTTTAATATTTATGTACAATGCAGAGGTAACAAGACGTTTATAAAGTACTGATTCATTTGCGCTCGGTTATGTGCCGAAAGGCACGCAGCACGCAGCTGATGGCTCTGTGTCTGGATTAGGAATGGCGAGCGTTTGCTCAGTGCGAGCCCACGCCGTCCAGCGGCCGGAAATTATATCCCGTACGTTGTCTCATTGGTCAATAATGATGATGTCCGGCGAGACGTGCCGTTATTGGTTGAAACGCCGACGAGCGGCTGATGTATCTTTATTTAAACTAGCGGCTAGAAGTATTATTCTTCCAATGACTGGAAACTCTTATTTGCATTATGTAACAATTATTACACGGAAAATAATAAACATTCCAGGTATATAGTTACTATACAATAAATATAATATAATTTAAGGGAAAAAAAATAAGAGGGAAGGCTGCGCGCCTCGTTATATATAAAACTTAACTAACTAACAATCACGCCGGTTTCTCTGCAGGGGTAGGCAGAGAGAACGGACTGCCAAACAACTCCATCTTGCTTCATTCACTTTCATACAACGTCGCATACATTCTCTTCTGTTATTCAGACTTCTGACATGGCCCGACTCAAGTATTTGATTCACTTGATCCTGCCGTGTCTACCTCGGACGTCCCCGGCTTCTTCTTCCATTCACATTCACGTCATACTTACACTACTCTCTTGGTTCATTCGCTCTACATGCCCAAACCATCTAAGCTTCGCTTTCTTGATTTTGCTCACTACGCTTACATCAGCCTTTTGTAAACTTTCTGCCAGTAGGGCGATGCCAGGGGCAATCTTGGGGTCGATCTGCAGGCGAGCGCTAAGTGACAATCTAATAAAATATTGAAGTTCAGAAAACAAAGGATGTTATTGAGCATGATTTTAAAATATATTTTTCTGCCAGACATCGCCTTCTTATATGCAAGGGGGGTTCGCAGCATTCTACTTCCATCGAGTTGATTTGGGAAGATTTCATGGCTCCTAGAATAAGACGAAGAGACTTTGATTGGATCATATCTAATTTATGAGAATTTATATTGAATCAAACTGGCAAGATCCGTAATCAAGGGAGCTCCGAATAAGCGTATTGTATAGAAGTTTTAAAGCTTCTGGCTGGGAACCCACCATACTTCAGATAGAAATCTAAGGGAATTGATATGGCTTTCACATTTTGTGATAACATGATTTATATCGAGTTCGAAGTAAGCTTGGAATGCAAAAACATCCCCAGGAACTTACGTAACTTCCTTCCGAGATGGGGATGACTTCTTCGTCAAATTTCACTTAATATCCGAGAGCTTTCGACGACGAGTGATGATCACAACCTTGATTTTGGAAGGACGAATATCAAGGCCATTAAAATTTAACTACGCCAAGAGTTTTCTAAGAGCGTTGTTGATTGTTTATGCTGCGATGAAAAGATTGTGGGATATTTTGTAGAATGTTAAGTCATCAGCATATTGAAGTATGTCGCACATTAAATGAATAGATTTTTCCAGATCGAAAGAATAAATATTGTACAGGCTCGGGCTTAGGACAGGCCCTTGCGTTATTCCTTTGAATATGTATCTAATGTGGGTAGAGGATTCATGTCCGTCTACAAAAATATTCCTTAGGGAGAGCAAATTAATAATAAATTTTATCAATTTGGGTGGGACGCCCATCGCCAATAATTTTTCTTTTGTGAAGGAGGATAACAACATTGTAATATGCTCCGCAGATATCTAAAAACAATGCCATGAAATATTCCTTTTTAAAAACTGCTAATTTAATGTCTGTAACAAGAGAGAAAAAGTTATCATGGGTACTTTTACCTTTTCTAAAGCCAAACTGCGAAGGGGAAAGGATATGTTTTTTTTCTTCTACAAACCAATCTAATCTATTCTTAATCATCCTTTCAGCTACTTTGTACAGAGTTTAAGAGAGAGCAATCGGTATACAGCTTAAATCTAGACTTGAATCTTTGTTACTCTTGCAAATGGGAATGATATTTTGCATTTTCCAGTCGGGGGAATAATACCAGAATCCAGAAATATATTGATAAGGGAGAGACAGTAGGAAAGGGAATTGTCATCATTGTGTCTGATGAATATGTTCAAAATTTTATCCCTGCATGGAGAAAAGTCCTTGAGGATTTCCGTAGCTCTTTTTAACTCATCTGTGGAAAATGGAGCATCTAACCATGAAGACGAATTTGGGTAAAGGATGGAATAGGTTCTTCATCAAGATTAGAGACAAAAGGGGGAGCTATTTTGCTAAGAAAGTCAGAAATCCAAATTGCTTAATTGTGAGATGACTTCGGCAGGGAAAAGGAAGACCTAATTCTGCGAATCATCGACCGAACCTCTCCGGCTGGAGTGGAGTGGAGTGGAGTGGAATTCTCTGAATTGGAACCAGTTGTCTTTCTTTGCATTGTATTTTGATTTAGTTTGAAATGGGTTAGTATCTAACCGTTGAGCAGATACAGAATGATTGGATAGTGGTCAGTGCCGCAGGGGCCTGAGGAAGTTCTCCAGGAAATTAGTGGAGAGATACATGGGGAACAACGAAATATGTCCACCGCACTAGGTCTATGTCCAGGATGACTTAACCTTGTTCAATGAGTCCATAAGGTCGATAATTTTATTTCCTGAGAAATCCGTGAATGGGGAGTGTGCATTAAAATCACCCAGAATAATCAAAGTAGAAGATATTTTGTCAAGCATGTGGACCCATAAGGAAAGATCAAAAATGCCGTCGTACCGTAGATATTAGTAGCCACTCACCTTGAAGAGTTGAAAAGGCTGAAACCAAGTCTCATAGACGGCAGCAATCGATACTGAGTGGAAATGAAGAAAGCGGGAGAGGTCATCCTTATTGGAGATGGCGCTTCTGCTATTCCACTGAAGTATTCTGAAGTCTTGTGGAGCCATTTTGAGAAAATGATTTTAATGTGGTAATAATGGAAGCAGCGTTGGACGGTAGATTGGTTTGTGAAAAAATTAGGTTAATTAGAAGCATAATAAGGGTTTGAATAAATGAAGAATTGTTTTGGAGGGAGAATTCAGAAAGGTAAAGAGAGTTCGTTGAGGGTGGTTTCGAATTGTTTGCACAACCATTTATGGCAGTTGAAAGAGATGACCCATTCGGATATAAAAGAAGTGAGATGTGTTGTTGTTGATCATAACCAGGAGCCGGTTTAGGGGTGGGGTTTTTGTATGAGAATTTAGTTGAGCGAGAAGAAGTTGTTGTTGAGGATCGGAGAGGGTTGGGTGTAGGGTTGCTGGATAAAGCCTCAGCAAATGATTTTTTGACGGGAGGGAATAATTTAGAATTGAAGAACATAATATTAACACATCCCAAATGAACCATGAAACCGAAAAAACAACAGAAATTAAAAAGATTTCAGTCGCATCTGGAACTCGAACCCAGGACCTCTACCTATCCGGGGTAACCGTTTAATCAACTTAGCTAATGAGACCAGTACAATTTACGCCATTTACACCGATATCATACTTCAGGTTCAAGACTTCCATTTTTATAAATCCTATAATATTGGCTGCTATCCTTGTGATGATTGCAAATATTACAATGAGGTTTACAAACTTTAATAAGTTATAAAAAATAAATTGAATAATTTAGAAGCCTGCTGAAAAGATAAGTTCGGGCAAGACTTCGAAAATTTAATATTTTTTTGGTGAGATTGTTGTGGGCTTGAAGAGTTGATGGCTGTATGACAACCTGAATATTTGAAACATTTTAGTTAGGCTAAAGAAGGGCATTGGTCAGCTGTGTGGCTTTCCCTACATTTAAAACATGTAAGCGGAGATCTGCATGCAGCTTTGGCGTGACCAATACGGCAGCAATTAAAACATTGTCCAATGGGATAAGTGTAAATTTCAACCGGTAATGTATTAAAAAAAACATATATGTACGAAGGAAGAGACTAACCCTTCAATGGTGATCACGACAGATTGAGAGGGTTTCCAGTAAATTGTGCCCTCAGAAGAGTCCTTGTAATTTGCCTTCTGGCTTTTATAGGATTGCCAATATGTTGAGGGGTTGTAAGGGCGGATAATATTTCTGGGATGGAAAGATCGGTCGAGATACCTCTGACCAGACCCATACGGGTTACATTAAAAGTAGGAATGTATGCCTTGAATTTGGAATTTGATGAAATGTAATTTTTTTTAATAAACGAATTGGCTGCTAACCCCGTGAGGTATTCAACGGAGATTCCAAAACCCTCGGCTTTTACACCTTGTTAGGGATTTAGATTGGAAAGGTGGCCCCACGATGCAGCGCCAGTCAATGTCAACCGTGTGCAAATGTTGGGCGCGCGTTCGGCGTGTTTCCCGACTATGCACCGGTGCCGAAGGGATCAATGACGCTAGTTCCTCGGAGCATCTTCCATTAAAATACCGGTAGAACAAGGACAGCATTCCCACCTGACGCCTGTGCTCCAAAGATTGCAACCTGTTTGTTAAGATAGGCGAATCTATCAAAAGGACCGCCCGTTTCTGCACAGAGTCAAGGGTTTTTTTTTCAATTTTTTTCGGACTCCCGACCAGAGATGGCTGCCAAATTCTACAGTAGGACGTACTTGCGATTTGTACAGGGTCAGCAGTTGTGTACTATTAAAGTATCTGCGGGCTCTGTACAATACGCCCAGTTTCTGAGAGGCTAACTTTACTCGGGCTTCTATGGAGCCCCCGCACCTGAGCTGGTCACTTAAGGTTACACCAAGTATATGAATGGAGGGCTTGTTGGAAAGGGTGCTTCGATTAAAGGAGACAAGATTGTCATTTCGATCCCTTTTAGACATAATCAGACCTGATTGGGTCTTTGAAACATTAAATTCGACAAGGTTATTCGGACTGTACTGTCATCCGCGTAACAATGGATTGGTGCACATGTTAAGAGGTCAATGATGTGCAACAAAGACAATGTCGGAGGCAGAACCGATCCTTGTGAGATGCCAGTATTTATTGAATGCGAGGAAGAGATGAAACCATCAGCAACCGTCTGAATCGATATCTCCCTCAAAAAGTCGGCAATCCACGTGCACAAGGAAATGGGAAGTCCGTAAGAATGTAGTTTGTTGACAAGTCCTTGGTGCCAAACCCGGTGAAGGGCCTTAGAAATGTCCAGTGAGACTGTTTGAATCTTCCCTAAAAGGTTGGCCTTTTCGGTAGCAGTGTTTGTTAGTGAACCATCGAGTCTGGTAAGAGGCGGCAGACTGGATTTGCAGAAATTGCGGCCTATGGAGCCTGCTAGCGACAAGAACGCCCTGCTTCCATGCGGGTAGGCAGCTAGCTTTTTTGCTGATCTGTAGATCGTGCTCAAATTTTGACCTATTGATGATTCTCTTACTTTCCTTTGCCAATTTGATATATGCTGATCTGTTTTCTGACGCTCGAGATGTGTTGTAGGCTCGGTAAGTCGCGTTTTTTCATCGAACTGCTTCGGAGCATTATCGACTGAACCACGGCTTTGAGCTTACGCCAGTTTCTTTAACGGTTGATTAAATGAAGCCATCCATCGCAGATGTGATGACTTCAACAATTTCCTGGGCACATCTGGACGGATTCGAAGTCTGAAAACAGACAGCTGACCGTGGGAAAGCATTAAAATGGGCCCGCAGACCAAACCAATCCCCTGACCTATAGTGCCACATTTTTCTCTTCAGCCTCTCGGTTGGCGGTCTGAAGTTAATAGGGATTGATGTCGTCACCAAGCAATGGACGGACGACCCTAAAGGCGCTGCGACATCAATCCAATAACCACGTGGCTCGGTAGTTAAAAATAGGTCTAACAGATTGGAGCGGTGAGTTTGGACATCAGGAACCCTCGTAGGGCCAAGAATTCCGCCCGTCGACCAGTCGAGTTTGTTTAACATGAGAACTTCAACCACGGTTCATTATGAATATTGAAGTCAGCTATCTGCGTTCCGGAGAGGAATAAAAGGTTTGGGCGTTGGGATTGAAGGTGATGGTGGACAGAATTTAAATTTTTGTGCAGGCCTTAAATGTTGGTAAAATTCACCAACATTTTTGGCCTGCACCGGGGACGCCTACTACTCGCCGTTGTAATGATATGATGATGACGTTGTAATGTATGAATAGTTTTTCCTTACTCGGTTTTTTGGGCATACACAATATATGGGCCACGGGAATAAACAATTAGTTGGAGGAGATGCTGTAAATGCTACTGGGTCTGGGGACTGAGAAGTTGAAGGGGAGTCGGATATGTTTGGAGATGGACTAAACTATATTTTTTGTAGGAATTTACTATGACAGATTCATTGTTTGAAATTTCTGAATAATTATCACGTTGGGAATCTGGAGGCTTTTTAGGGAGTCAAGAAATATATTCCATCTTTACAAATACAAAAGAACAAACGTTGAGTAATTGACAGCTAGGTAGAAAATTTTATAAATATCTGATTCTCACCTAAGTGAAGTAGCTCCCGGATGACCGGAGGGGAGAAGAATCCTGAAGGAACAACGCACAATACTTTGTTTTAAGCAGAAAATAGAATATATTTAGTTTTTGATCAATATAATGAAAAACAAAACAAAACAACTATTGACAGCTAAATGTTATTGTTGTCTCCTACATTAGCCTTGCAATCTTTACGAATCTCAACATTTTTAACACGATCAAACATGGTTTTACCACACATTCGTTTTAGAGATCTCATTTCTAGAGCATTCAGTCTACTTTCATCGTATTTCTGCCAGTTCCATCCCTCACTGCTATACATGAGGTTTGGTATCAGCACCCCATTGTGGACTGCTAGCTTCGCTACTTTGGACAACTTTTTGTCAGTCTTTGCATCTCTCATAAACATACTTCCCAAATACACAAACTCATCGACCTGCTCCAAGTATTCTTCATTCACAACTATATTGCACACTGTTTTCGTACTCTCTCTTTCAAACACCATGACTTTGGACTTATCTACATTCATCATTAGCTCATTCTTCATACATACTTACAGACTACAACAACATACTTGCAGACTACTCATTTCCCATTTTAGGAGGATTACACCCCATTAGATTGGAGAAGGGCTGTGATCATGCCTATATACAAAGGTAAAGGGTCACGCACGTAATGTGGAAATCACAGGGCTATTAGCCTGCTAAGTTCATTTGGAAAGCTGTATGGTAGGATATTGATTAAAAGGGTCCAAATCAAAACGAAGGATAAAGTACGGGATATAAAACTTAACTTTGAATTTAAAAACCAAAATACCCACCCAAACCAATTGATCTTTTTAAATATTAATTTCATAGTAAATATCTAGTATGGATCGGAAGTATTTTTTTTAATCATATAATATATGCCATTAAGGAAATCAATTTTTCACGATTTTAGAGCCACTTTGATAAAAGTTTGCGGGTTTATGTTATTTTTTAAGATTGTCACGTTTGCTACATAAATATGATTATATGAAATAAAATAATAAAAAAAAACTTCTTTTATAAAAACATTTTTCGGGTCGATATTTTAAATTATGTACTCGAATTTGTGTTCCAACGTAAATTGGTCGTTTTTCATTTAAATGTAAATCCATCATTATACTTATTTGAACACCTTTTGAAATTTTTTTTTAATATTTTATTATATTTTCTTAGTAAATAATAATGTTTTATTATCTTTTTTTAACACAATAAATAATAATATCCTCATTGGGATTTCCGTGCCGGAGATTTCATTTACAAAATATGAAATTACATTATATCAAATTGGTGTCCTTGATGAAAAAAATAAAATAATTATAAGGTTAGGTGTTTTAAGTGCAGTTGAGTGGTTTCGGTATTAGTCTGTATTTGGTGTTAACATATTTTCTATTTCAGATCTCCCTATGTAACGTATCCAGTGTTTTATTTGTTTTTGAAATTTATTATGGCTGTTGTGATCTTTTGAAGAATAGCGGGATGTTATAATTTTTTTTTTATAATATCACTATTATTTGATGGGATAACGGGGAAAAAAATTGTCATTAGCGCCCAAATAATTTAGTTAAAATTGACTACGAAATTACGATAATTCGTTTTCTTTAATGACCTTTGCTTTGTAAGATCAAAGAAATCAAAAATTTAAACATAAACATATTGATGAAAAAAATAAATCATTAGATTTAGGTGAGTATTGTTGCATCAAATTCGTTCGTCATAAGAATAATAATAAGAATATTATTCTTATGACGTTCGTCATAAGAATAATAATAAGCTTAGAGAAGATATGATTTTTACAGTTCCCATTTTATCCTCCTTTTTTATTGATGTTACATTTCTAAGAAGATTGGTGGTATAGTGTTGATATCATGTAGATATTTTAGGATGAAAGCATTGCTTTCGAAACATGTGGATATCTATGTATATTTATAAAGCGGTGAAAACGAAGTATGTTATTTAATTAATTTATTAAAGCTATTTTATTTATTTATTTACTTTTTTTGGGAAAATTAACAGCAAATCCATAATTTTCATATATATAACAATATAAACAATAAATTATGACAATTATAATTTTTTCTCTGCTGATGATAAATACTACGAGTAAAGTGTGACAATGTACAGTTTTTCATCAATTAGTTTAAACAATGTCAGTCGGGGGAGGGGAGGGTGGATGGGAACATAGGAGTGGGATAAAGGTAAAAAGATGGTTTAAGTTAACTAGTTTGAGAGTGGTCGCATTATGGATTTTAATTTAATATCACTTGTAGTTGAGTTAAAAATGTCAATATGGTAATATTTTAAGTTAAACGAGTGTGTAGATCTGTAGATAAACGAGTTTTATTTGGAATTGGTTTTACAATGAGGGATATAAAAAGTAAGTGACTGTCTGCTGTTGCGATTTGGGATATGAAATAATAGGCGTTTGAGAAGATCAGGGCTATCAACTAGGTTGCGTGCGATTTTAAATAACATTACGGAATCAACTATATTTCTTCGGCAGGTTAATGTCTGTAAATTAAAGAACTGTGCGGAGTCTTCATTGCTAACATGAGATCTAAAAGAGCGGAAGTTTAGGAATCTTAAAAATCTATTTTGGACGCTTTCAATTCTGTTTTTATGTAGTGCATAGCCTGGGTTCCATACCTGAGATGCATATTCCAAAATACTACGAACATAAGAGAAGTAAAGTGTTTTGAAAGTGCTAATATCGTTGAACTGTTTACAGGCACGGATGACGAAACCAAGCATAGATGATGCTTTAGTTACTATACGGTCGATATGTTTATTAAAATTCCATTTATTATCCAGTATGACCCCAAGGTCCTTACTTTCTGATTTGATAGATATCGGTTGACAATTAATTGAGTAATCATGAGTAAATACGTTTTTATTTCTGGTAAAGCGCACGACGAAGCATTTAGGGATATTAATTTCCAAAAAGTGGGCATTACAATAGACATTCAAATGATTCAGGTCATCCTGCAGATTCTGACAATCCTCGATTGAAGTTATAGATGAAAAGATTTTCATGTCATCTGCATATAGGATGATTTGTGATTTTAAAAAACAATTACCAACATCATTGATATAAATATTAAATAATAAGGGACCCAATAAGCTGCCTTGAGGGACTCCAGATGTAACAGTAACACTGTCGGATTTATATCCAGCCACCACTACTATTTGACTACGGTTCGAGATATAAGAAGAGAGCCAACGATAAAGATCGCCGTGAATACCTATTTTTAAAAGTTTGTTTAATAAGGTGGTGTGATCAACCTTGTTGAACGCTTTGCTGTAGTCGGTATAGATAGTATCCACTTGTATTCTGTTATCCCGGTTATCCTGAAGATACTCTGTGAAGGTTAAGAGATTTGAGGTTGTAGATTTATCAATAATGAAACCATATTAATTCGTATTCAAGCTAGGCTTAAGAGCAGCATACATTTAATCATAAATTGTTTTTTCAAAAATTTTGTTTTTTTACCATTCTTGAAGATGGTAGATACATATGCGGATTTCCAAGTAATAGGAACAGTGCATTCGGTTAGGGAACGGTTAAAAATTAAAGATAAAGGTAAGGCTAAATTGTGCGCACATCTTTTTATGAGAATTGGGGGTATTTCATCAGGACCAGCGCCTTTGTGGATGTCAATTTCTTTAAGGTACTTTAATACATTTCCTGTGTCAACTTAGTACTACTTATACTAGATATGTGATTCCCGTTGCCAATAGGATCGGGGGGAGGTATATCTTTGGTCGTACTGAAAACCGAACTGAAATATTCGGAAAATAAATTTGCAATATATTTTCCGTTGTTGGCTTTCAGATCTCCTAAATACATACATTTTGGAACACCTTGGGAATTATTGAATGATTTGACGTGGCTCCAGAATTTTTTTGGATGTAAGAAAATGTTATTTTCAATATTACTTAAGTAACCAGAATTATTTTCGCGACATAAGTCTTTATGCCGTTTACGAAGGAGAGAAAATGTGTCGTAGTCAGCTCGGTTTTTATATCTCTTGTATTTACTAAAATATTTAAATTTTTCCTTGGTTACCTTGATAATAGCGGCATTGTACCATGGTGGATATTTTGAATCCCCCGTAAATTTATGAGGAATATGAAGATTTATAAAGAATTTTAAGAATTTATAGAAATGTTCAAGGGCTGGTTCTATTTGGTAGTTAGATAAAATGGATGCCCAGTCAGCTTGTTCTAGAGCGGAATTAATTGATTCATAGTCTCCACGGTTATAGAGAAAAACTTTTCTTTTTACGTTTGTCAGTGAAAGGGTTTCCTGAAATTGCACATTAATGGACATAGCTTTGTGATGTATATCTTCAGAAACCAGCGGGTCGTCATTAGATTCGGCGGAGATTAATAAATTAGACAGGATCAGATCAAGAATGTGGCCGCTCGAATTTAGTTCTCCGTTGAATTGAGAGAGGTTCATAAAGTGCATACAGTCTAC
>JAHDVE020011754.1:0-42499 GCA_022606495.2 Halesus radiatus
AGTCTCCGAAAATCAAGCCTACTAAAAACAATGTACACATCCACTTATAAGATTGTACCGTTATGCTATATGGTAAATTTCCCATGTCACATTATACTTATATATATATTATGTTATGTCTATTATAAATTCTAAATCAAAACTTGGTGCTATGCACTCTCTTTTTTTCATTATGTAAACCCCCAACTCTGTAACATAATCATGTCAACATTTTTCAAGCATCATTTTCTTGTAATACTTTTATGAACAGTATCATGTAAACCTGTAACCGCAATATCTACACTTCATTTATCTACACAAACATTGCTTAAAAGATACGGGTAGCATTGTAAATTAAAATAAAATGTGTTCAATTTCAACGATAATTAAAAAAAGCTCATGTCCATTTGCTAATAAAGCAATTCACTTATCAAGTTGGACTCCACAAAATACTTGTCCATTATTTTTAAAGAAAGGCTATGTAATCTGATCTACTTAGGTAATTAGACGTTTACAAAGAAAGAGAAAAAAACAGTTTTGTTAGTTTGAAAAAGAATAAAAAGTGAGATCGCAGAAAGACACTAATTAAGTGCTCCAATTTGTACACGAGTAAAAAACCACCGAGTTAATTTAGATAGATGGTCTTCCCTCGCTATCCGATTTTCATTCCGAATCGAAGGGTGATATTTAAAGTGTCTA
This sequence comes from Halesus radiatus, assembly GCA_022606495.2. Classification (NCBI taxonomy): domain Eukaryota; kingdom Metazoa; phylum Arthropoda; class Insecta; order Trichoptera; family Limnephilidae; genus Halesus; species Halesus radiatus. The sequence goes on from JAHDVE020011754.1 coordinate 679, forward strand.
CAACCAATTTGTATTCCGCAATGTTCTTGAGAAATGTTACAATCGGCCGGGGGTAGTGATTTACGTTTGACTCGACGGCGGTAATTATCGCAAACGTGAATTTAATCAAATTACAAGAACCACAATTTTGAGGGCTGGGCCAAGGGGCGTATTCTGATTTCTATGGCCTGTTTGGCAACAGGAAGCCCGGAGAAATGCCTGCCATTATTGGCCCAACTTCTGTGATGACGTAAGGCCTACGTATTAATTACTCGTCCGTGATCAACTTTTGCGGAGGTATGCTAACAGATTCGATGGTGTCAGAGGTTCTCGAACTTTTTGTTTTCGCCAAATAAACAGAGTGCAATCTATTTTAGATCATTTATTTTAGATCATAAGAAGATTTACAATCATTTTATATATGAGAACAACAAAATAGTGTAACTGTGTCACGACGTCTAAATTATTTATGTCAGTTTATTTTCAAGAAAATTAAGGAACAACAAAGGTATCAAAATAAAAATTAAAAAATTTCTAAATATAAGTATTAATATGAAAATAAATTTAAAAGATGGGTGCTTAAAAAAAGAGATAATAATTATATTTAATTGACTGATTGCGTATATTTAGAAACGTATTGCTGTCACATGTAATAATAATTACTTAGCAGATTTTTTTTTATAACTAACCGCTTTTCAAACTAAATAATAATAGTTATGAATAAAATTTTAATAACTTAAAATTAATATAGAAATCTACAAATTAAACGATTAAAATAAAAATAAATATTTTTATGAAATAATCGTATTTGCTCTAAAATAATAATTATTATATTTATATTAGAAAACTGAATTGACATGTATGATATAATTCAAAATTTATGAAGAAAAAAAACTTTTTCTATCCATTTCTACCTTCTCTTTCCACAATTTCCTTCCTATACACGTTTCTTGAATATAGGACGGCCATAATTCCACCTACTTTGTCCAATTACATAATAATAGCTTTGTTTATTAATCGCAAATTTCAAATCGGTTTTTTTTTGATCCATCAAAACTTTTAAAAATCATTGCTTTATATCTCGATCATTTCTCGCTCTTTCCTAAGCTCCTTTCGACTTTCTCCAAAATTTCGCATTATTTCGTCTTATTCTATTATTCAGTTTTTTTGGAAAAAAAAGGCAAGCTATTGAGACCCAACAATTTTCAGCATTTAAATAATCTGATCTCATAAGTCACTCGAACATTATCCAACAGATCTTAACTAAGGGAATACGAGATGAGTTATTGGAGTTATTTGCCTGAATCCGGCCCTTGCTTAGGGAGAGAAGGGATTTCGATCATAATGTTTTAAGAATAAATCATCATGTTTTACGATACGGTTTTACATCAGAGTAGCGTCTTGGTATTCGTACTTGTACCCATTAAGAAGGTTTGTAGGTAAGAATCACAAGTATAAATGATTCAAGCTTGTTTGAATCTTAAAAGAATTTAATACTATACTATATTTATCTCTTTATGTCATGCCTAGAAAGTGAGGACACCGATTTAAGCTTCCTGAACCCAAGTTATCAACTGACATTACTTAACTTATTTAATCTTTAATATCTCCGTAAGCATATAAGATAACAGCTTTGCAGATCAACTATTGTTAGAAAATAATATATTCTAACATTTTTATAGATGAAAAGGGTATCTAAAAATAAACATTTTTACACTTAGCCATAAAAAAATACCATAAAAAGCTAAGAAAAATGTAATAAATAAATAATTAAAAAGTGTACTAAATATAGAACGGATTAACCGTGGTGACCGCAGCCTACCAGCAACAAGCGCTACTACTGAGTGAGCACTGTGCCCAAGCTCACTCAGGACCACGCCCCATAAACCGTTTTTTAAATTTTTAATGATCATATTTTATGCTAACCATAATGTATTATATTGCTTTTATATTATTTTATCGTAGTTTTATATTATTTCATCTTATTGCAATTTTATTATGTATTTTGTTACATCTTCTACTTATGTACAAAATGTATAAGTAATTTTTATGGAACGTGTGGGATTGCACCAACTACCCCACATTCTGGAATACAAGCTGGTTATTATTATCCTTACTTCAGATAAAAATGCATATACTTTATGTATGTGTAATGCAGCCGATAAATTTATTTTCCATAGATGAAAACGAATATTTGTAGCTTTTTGGTGGCAACGGTAAAAGTAACTATAATATTACGGTAACGCTGACGTGTCACCTTGTGAGCGGAACGAAGTTTTTGAACTTGGTAACTGGAAGGTTAATTCACTCTAACTGGCATACAAAATTAGACGTATCACATCAAGCACAGTGAACCGGGAAATTAATAGGAACCGGCTGCTTTTCCAGAAACCTTGTTGGGATATCGAGTTAAAAAAAACATTTCACGTGATAGAAGTTGACGAACAGCTGATTTGGTATGCAAATCGTTTTTCCTTTTATTTGATTTGGAGAGGCACGTAATTTGCTCATCTATTAATTATGAGGTCGGCGTACCAGTACCATTATCATATCGAATCAGTATATTACTGTTAATAGGTACTTTAACAGGTTAAAAAAAGCGCTAGTGTATTTTCTGCCGTACAGTTGTTTAAAAAATAAATAGGATATACGTGATTTTTGTGAAAATGCGTTAAAAACAATTAGAAATTTTTTGTTATCGTTTTTAATAACTGCATGCTATTTCGATTTTATCAAACTCCAAAAAAAACAGTTTCTGGTTTTTTGTGCGATAATGAACAATACACGCTGAACTATATTCTTGTTGTATTATTATTTTTTTGTTTTAAAAGAAAAACAAACATTCCCGGGTTACAAAAAACCTAAAAATATGTTTAAATCTCCTACTGCGATCACAGTATGTGCAAGATTTTTTATATCATAATGGAGGATAGCCAGCCGAGGAAATGAACTTATGACGCCTAGATGGGGCCCAGATGTGATGGTAAGTCAGCCACTGACCGGTCGTGATTTCAAATAAGGCATAGTAACTTTCTTAACGGCACTCCATATTTATTTTGCTCGTAGATTCTGACTAGGTTCTACTAGTACTCAGGTATATATATATACGAGTCTGTATAATAATAATAATGTTTTATTGTCTTTTTTTATGACAATGTAGAGCGAATGAACGAAGAAAGGAGTGTAAGGAGAATATATGGTGCGAATGTGAATGGAAGAAGAAGCCGGAGACGTCCGAGGAAGACATGGCACGATCAAGTGAATCAAATACTCGAGTCGGGCCATGTCAGAAGTCGGAATAACAGAAGAAAATGTATGAAGCGTTGTATGAATGTGAATGAAGCAAGAACTGTATGCCAAGATCGAGTTGTTTGGCGGTCCGTTCTCTCTGCCTACCCCTGCGGGGAAACGGCGTTATGGTTAGTTAGTTAGTTAGTGATAAATAATGATATCCTCACTGGGATTTCCCATGCTTAGGATTACTTTATATTAAATTGACGAAAAAAATTTAAATAATTGTTAGGTGAGGTGTTTTAAGTGCAGTTGAGTAGTTTCGGTGTTAGTTTGTATTTGGTGTTAATATATTTTCTATTTCACATCTACCTATGTAATGTATCCAGTGTTTTATTTGATTTATAAATTTATTATGGTTGTTGTGATTTTTAAAGGATAGTGGGATTAATATACATATACTTGTAGATATTTTTAATTTTAAAAAATTAATATGATTAGATGTTGTTTTCAACAGTTTTTGCAATTGTTTGGACTCCACATTTATTCCGAATTGCCTTATTTATAAGCGAGAAAACACATTTACATATTAACATATAGCCATTGGCGTGAAGTCCGTGTTAGCTGAAAAGTTGTGTTTACCCCAAGAAAAATGAATCGTAAAAAAGATATTAAAAAAATTTCTGATCAAAACGTATTTTCTTCCATGAATGTGGTAAGTTGTTGTACGCTCGTTTATTAAACTGAGAACAATGATCATTGTAAGACGTTAATAAAGAGTTATTTTCAAACACTCACTTCAAATCTCATGCTTGAACTTGAAAAATTACACACAGACTACCTTTGCTCATAGAGTAATGCATGCCACTGTACATAACATGGTGAGAAACTGAACATGCAGACAAAATACCATATAAGGGGTTAAATAGATAACGGTAAGGACAGTCTGTAGGTTAAGCGGAACATTGTTGACTTATTTAAAAAATTCGATTCTATTTCTCGCTACAAATCATTGGAGTTCAAATAGTACAGACATATTTCATTAGCAATTTTTCAAAACAACGGGTTTGGTTGTATTGAAGAATTTTTGACGTGAATAAAAAATTTGTACAACGTAAAAATAATTTGAAGGCCTCTTAATAACTTTTTTAACGCGGCTTTTAAATGTTAACCAAAAATGTTTTCTTCGTTATTGCATGACCGAGTACATATTACAATAATATAGTATTTCATGTTACTGTGAAGTAAAAAAAAATAAGGTTATATTATTCACAAAGAGCATCGGTTTCTGACATTAAAATGATCTCTATTTTTCAAATGACTGAAGTTTGAAAAATTGTCAAATCTCGAATAGCACAAACTACTACTTAGAAAAAATTATAAAACACTTCAGCTTATGATGTAGGGAGATACGTAGCAATAAAATTGCTGGAAAGGGGCGTATCTCTAGGCTCAAGAAGCTCAGACAGCGGTTTAAGGGCTTAGGTTTCAATGGTGTATTTCAACGGTATCCAACATCTAACAGAAGCGAATCTTTTCTACTTATTATAAATATCTTTGATACAAACAGCCTGGGTATCGACATGATATTCGGGTAAAATGATATTTCTGGATTTAACTAAATAAAATATATATTTCTTGTACATTAAACATGGTGTATTACATCCAATTAATCTCTTGCAATGAATGCAATTTTTTTTCTAATAAGCTTTTTACTGGTAGAGTTTGAGTATTACCGATTAAAACGAGGTAATCCAAGATAGTTAATGTACTCGTAATAACTCATATGCCAACAAAATTCATATTCAACAATATTCATATATGTTCGAGCAACCTGGGGCGCTATTCCCGTTCTTTTTAAGGAGGATTCCTTACGTTTTTCCTTAGGGTTAAAGACTTCTTGATTAACTGCGGAATTCTGGTGAGATAAAGTAAAAAGATCCTAATTAGATTATAAAGAGATTATTTGAAAACACAAATTGATGAAATATCTTCAAGTGACATAAGATTTTGAACTAAAACTTTTAAAAATAATTACATTATATTATAATTCATTTTTATACATTTTAATTTTATTTTTAAATACCGTAAGTAAGCCATTTTAACGAAGAATCACGTTTTATAAAAAAAGTACCTACCTCATTAGATAGTAATGACTCTTTTTTGTCTCTAGTTCTAAAAGTGACATTTGAATTTGCGCTTGACGTGAATTGTCAAAGATGTCAACATCTATATAATGTTTAATAATGTTTACCAGCTAATTATGTTTAAAGCATATAATAACGTAATTGGTAAAATACTTAATAATGAGTTTTTCTCTTGTTAAAACATCGCAAATATTAACATTTTTGATGAATGTCGCTCGCTGAATTTAACTGACAGCTGTCATCCGAGAGAATCGGAATCGCAGTTAAGTAAGAAGGCTTTAACCCTAAGGAAAAAGATAAGGAATCTTCCTTAAAAAGAACGGGAATATCGCCCCTGATTTTTCAAAATTTATTGATATTTTAAGATGTTAATCTTTTCTTAACAAAAACAGGGGTGAACATTATAAATGAATTTTTTTACGTTATAATGAAACCTCTGAGGCAATTTTGTGATCATTGATAATCGTATTACGAAAGAAGAGATAAAAAAACGACGCAAACGTCGTTGTAGGTCAGTGGATGCTTTGGACATGTGAAACATTTTGAGGGAGAAAGCAAGTTAATGGATATAGGTATGACGAGCAAGTATGCCGATAGAATTAGAAGTCAGGGATGCCCAGGGAAGAAACGTCAACGTCGAAATAATCAAATACTTGAACGAATTCAGTCGCGCCTGTAAGTGATGTAAATAATTCTGAGCCAAGACGACCAATTTGTGTGATTCTCCAATCTTTCTGCGTATTCCGACTGGGAAATGGCGTGATAGTTAATTCAAATTTCAAAGTTTAAGTTACCATTTGAGGTTTCACACTTTTCATTTTACAGAGTTAAATACATTCAAAATTGTCTCATGAAAAGGGATGAAATATTACAAAGTCATATTTTAAATTACAGCGTCTGACACCCTGTATAGTGTATACCGTCATTCGCAGCGTTTCGAAGAAATTGTCCATAAATTTTGCGTGCGCCTTATTTATGACCTCGAAAACAGGGTGTGATTATTCATTGATTTAAAGTTTCAAACCAGAGTGGAGGGGAACGATTTTCTCTTTCTTTTGTTACGAAGTCGTAGAATGTTTACGATAATGCCTGTTTTCACGTGGAGCTTAAAGCTCACGTGGTAAAAACAAATGTTATATGTTATTTTTCACGTGCATTCTAACTTGCGTTTATATTCAAAAATACGTGCAGCAGAAGTTGTTTTAATTAATGCATTTCCAACGTCAGAAGGTGTTTTATTTTTTTTTGCTCTAAAGTTAGCAGTTGATTTGGTTTACTATAATCAATCTTGAGGTGATAGTGCTCATAAAAAGGGCACATATAAATTATCCCAATATTTTTACTATCATAAAATTAGAACATGTTTTGTTGTCGATAAAGTCTTAAAAGTTTTCGACTATTTGCACAACTTTTAATGGTTTTCAGATCAAGCCAATTATTTCAGCTCGCATTGGAGGATTCATCAATTGAGATTTTGAAAAATACATTTAACTGTAAAAAAATTAGACGTTTCATCAAAACTTAACCGGATATTAAAACTAGTCATAATTGATTTGTAAAATTCAATCACGTATTGTCAAGATAATATACTTGATATGCCTAAGGTATTAAATGAAACTTTAATTTAATTTAATTACGGTATTTGGAGAGAAATAATTCAACCATTTATGTTAAAATCCTTCTTTAACACATCTAAGAATGAGTAAATTTTAGTTAAAAGTGTACCTGAAAAACACTTTCCCAACGAAGTTCAACTATAACTGTTGAATAAACATTCTTCCAGTTTCTGCGGGCATAAAAAGTGTAAATATGTCGTAACTTCACAAGACGCATTGCTTAATGGTCTCCACTCACGGAAGGGGGCAGTAAGTTTTATAAACTAAACACAACCATCGGGGCAACTTCCGGGAAATGGCGTTCCATTGCTCGCCGGAAATGAACAGAATTTTCAGCATTAGATATTCGGCACTAATTTATATGTTTCCAGCGCTGAATGGCTGCCCGTTATGCTGGGATTTTTTAGGAAACAGAAAAAATAAATCTGATTTGGGTCAACACACCGATCGAAACAGTGTGTCATTGTCTGGATGGGAAGAGAGACATTGCCACGCTTTAATCTAACAAGAATTCAATAATTCGTTGTGTAAGAGTGAAAAGGTTCTAACTGCTCTAACTAAAGCTTTAAAATATGAGAGCTGAAACTTTTGAATTAATTTAGTTTTAAATTTGGCCAACTTTCTGTTTAGTTTATTATTGCCAATAGTTGGGATTTTTTTTAACATTTTGAGCAACCAAAACATAAAAGATATTATAGATAACAGTTTTTTTACTGTACTTACAATAACCTCAACTGCCGTTTCGAAAAGGTTTCATGTATTTTGGCCATACTATGAACCGATGCCGTTGACGTACTGGAGAGACGTGTGGAGGTGTCTTGTAAATGCGATCTGTTCCCGACCCGAGTAGGACAAGGGAAAGAATATGTATGTGTGTATGCAATACAAAAAGTCTTTCAGTGTTTTCAAAATGCGATTCAATTATAAAACAATATTCTAATTTGACTGACATTACTACTGCTAATCTATAAAAATCACCAAATAAAAATTGCATTGTTACTAATGCATCATGAATAACAACAAAAAAACATAATTTAAAAAAAAAATTGCTCAACCTAATACTGATAACACCATGAAATACATAAAATATTTAAAACATCATATAAAAAGCATGATTTTTGGTGGAAATTTTAAATTATATACAGCAAATGGTATTCCACGTAACCCGGTCATTTGTAATTTAAATTTAAACCTAATAAAAGCTTAAATTTAATATTTCTCAGATTTACACCGTAGGTGGGAATTTTTTTTTAAAAGTGAACGATGCGCTCGCAAATAATTTTTGCCAAAGTGACCTCTAAAATTACGAAAAATCAAATTTTTTAATGGGCTGTATTTTATAATTTAAAACATAAACAAACGGGTGCACGGTATAATACATATTTGCTTTACCGTTTGATTTAAAAAAAAACGTTTTTTTGGTTGCATATTTTGGCATTAAATCCAAAATTAAATTTTGTATAAAGTTTGTCACAATTAATTCTAACCATATCTAACTAAAGGATCGTTTTTTTTAATTACTTTGTTTCTTTCAATTTTAGGTTACAAACTGCTGTTTAATCTTTATAAATTTAGGCGGAATTGGAAACTTATTATTAAAAAAAATCGGTTTATAGACATCAAATGGCGCTGAATGTTTTGTTTGATGAAAATAGACTCCCGGTGACAAAATTTCAATTTTCTCAAAAAAAATGTTTTAACTCTTTCACCTTTATTAAGCTTATAAGTTTTAGATTCAAGTTTTTAATTTTTAATTAATTATTGAAGTAAAAAAAAAAATGCAGGACAATATTGAAAAGTATGATATCGATGAAGATGACTTAAAATGAACTGGTCTCATTAGCTAAGTTGGTAAAAGCGGTTGTCCCGGAAAGACATTCGAGTCCCAGATGCGATATCTTTTTTTTCTGTTGTTTTTTTTTTTACTTTTTCATGTTTTATTTAAATTATGTTTATCTTCTTCAATGATTAAAATAAGTTTTAGGTTTTAAATTAGCCCAGACGCTTACAAAAGCGAATTTTCAACTGAGAATTTAACGAATAACTCAATTAATTATCATAACGCATTAACTAAGATATATATTGAGTTTCAAATTACTTTATTTTTGTAGGAGAGGGTTTTTCTATAGAAAGATGGAGTCAATCTGGGTCTTGTAGAGGCCAATGTTGAAGAAAACCAAGTCATTACACAGCTCAAGATGTTGAGCACAGGACTGAGACATAAAAAACGATCCGTTATAATGCGCAATAAATTACCACGTAAATATGAACATACCTACCCCTAATTGAATCGATGTCGAGGGTATCAATAGTTTCATACTGACGGGCTACATAGCGCAGTACAAATCTCTTCTAACTAGCGAATATATACATTTAAGCAATTAAAAGGACAAAATAAAGAGCAAGAAATCAATTGTGACTATACTAGCATATTTGGGCCTTCTCATCAATGTTCAAGTATTTAATAACTTGCTTGTTAGTTATGAGCGGCTCAAGTGCCTTATGTTTCTCGTCAGTACGAAGCTAATGATGTTATGTTCCTCTTATGTATCCATCTCATCGATATGCATAACTACAAACACAGCATTTCTACTTGCTGCCTGTGTTACAAAGAATAATATGTATTTATTTAAGATAGAGAGGTTCATAAAACAGGTACGGGTTTTTTAAGATATTATATTTTGATGGTTATCTATCGTGCTACTATATAATGAACTCAAAAGTACCGTTTGTTTTATTTGAAGGGCCTTAAAATCTAAATTTAATTAGCTTCCATTAACACCTTTTAACTATAATTTGAAGCTCGATTCGCACAGGCATATATATAGTACTATCAGGATAACCCTACATTTTTTCACAATTAAATACCAGAAACTAATTAGTTAAAAAATGATAAAGTTTTAAGTGTTCATTCTCACGTAATTAATATTATTTCATCAAAATTTCCCGGCAGTTCAAGACTGTTTTAAGTTAATTGCCAGTCAATTTGAATAAAAAGTAATTTTTCACGCGAAGTTTTCATGAATGAAGAATTCTTTTTTTTTTTAATTGAAACTGATGATTCTAGCAAAATGTAATTATAAAACTTAAAAAGAAACAGATTCCGAGTATATTTAAGTAAATAATATTTGACTTAGATTGATGAACGGTAATGATTCCAGGATGACTCTGCGATAAACGTTATTTAGGAGGGTAAAACGTTTCAATTATTGGGAAAAAGGTCTCACCCAGAAGGACTTGGGAAAAGAAAACTTTTACCATCTTCATGGAAACAGCCCATCTCAAAAATGTAAGCTGTAAAGCGATGTTTTTTTATTGGAACTTTATAAGTCTTATCTAGATTGCGTAATAAACTCCTACAGAATTAATAGAAGTCATTCCCGTCATCACATTTCGTATTTCTGAACGAGGGAATGGTATTAAATTGCAAAGTTGAATCGATCCCGTATAATTATTATGGTTATCAAAAAACATTTCAGAAGGTGTGGGTAAGATCTTGGCATGATGCTTGCCGAACGAATTTCCAGTTTGCCGATTCGACTTTACCTTCTGGGCGATTTTCAAAACTGTATTAAAAAATAGCAAATGTGGTGTTCACACATTAATAAGTGCTAAAAGCTATCATACTGTGCAAATTTCCATAGTAAAAAATATCGTTTATGAATAAGTAATGAATACGAATAAGTTGGCCTAGTTTTCTGATTTAGGCTGGCAAAACAATTACCATCATAATATTACTGAAGTCAACCGAAATTTAAAGTTAGTAGAACTTTTATTAATCAAATTAAAACTTTTTTTTCACGTCAGTTAGTGGGATAAGTATTTTTTTCAGAAAATTTTCATTAAACACATTATACTGTGTGAATGCAACTTGATTCGGACACGGGCGGGTCCTGATTATCGACCACCTAATAATATATGAATGAATATAGAATTACCAATTCAATCACAAGATTTTGTTAATGCGTAATGAATGATAATGTAATTCAAAAATAATAAATTTACATGTTTAGCACACTCTTACAGATATTTAGGATTTTTAATATTAAAGCGATAAAGTTTTATTTCATTGGCTGATTATCGAATGCAACACTTTAGCTAACAGGGTAACAGTGGGGGTAACATCTCATTGGGAATTCAATCGGAGAAAGGAAGAAAAAAACCCTCATCTGAAAATCCTATGCTGGTCTTTTCCATAATTTTTTATATTTTTTTCTAAATCTAAAGAAATTTCATCTTATCACTGCACCAGGATTAGCGGCCTAGCAACAAGATACAATTTAGCGATTCATTAAACCATCTGCGGCTAATGAATATAATGTAGTAAGACATAAACAATTGTTTTAAATACGTAAATTACAATTTTCGCAAAAATTTAATGTTTTTTTAATATAAAAAGGTAACATCTTCAGTAACTAACATATGTTAATAACATAAAATAGAATAATCACAGAAAAAAAACCTACGGGGTTTTGAAAAACACTTCTATATTATTATTATTATTTTTTTTATTATCATATTACTATTATTATATAACTATTACTATTTTACAACTACTATTATTATTTTACAACTACTATTATTATTTTACCAGTATTATTATTACTATCATTATATTGCTATTATTATGACAACGCATATAAAGTAAATTAAAAAAATAATAATAATTTTCACAACACAAAAGCTAATCATCAAGAATATACCCAAATTTGTAATTGCTCTTGGACAAAGGAATTATAAATATCTCTTCACTAAGCCATGATTTACTTCTACCAGTAAAAAAAATGGAATAAGCAAATGCTTTTAAAAACCAAGTCAATAAATACCTGGCTCAAAGAGATCAAAGAGGAGTTATCCAGCATTTTGAAAAGAACGTATTAGGAGCTTAAAAAATATTTTTTTTTAAATAAAACCTATTGCGCCACAGCAGAGGAACCCCTATTAAGAAGGACTGTGAAAAACAAATATAATGGTCTTATTAACCTTGAAATTTGTTATATGTAAATAGAAAAATAAATTTATATAAACTATATTTTTTTTATATCTCTTCCCAACACATTTGTTGTTATCAAATCCCATAGTCGGCGCGCACTCTGGCAGCTAAGGGATTCCTAAAGGTTTGCATGTTTCCAGAGTTTGCCACTGAAGCGCTATGATTATGGGATTATATCAACTATTTCTTAGAACGGAAAATCTCATAGACACTAAATTCAAAATGCACGTATAGGTTTCATTTCGGACTCGCTCTCTAGCAGTATTAATACGAACGGGTAGATTTGCGTGCAGCGTGCTATTTTAAACTTGTGGTAAAATTGCATTACAAGTTTGCTTTATTATCGTATCTTTTTTATTTATGCAGCCACGGTAACCAGTTTCAGCAGAACCACGCGTTTCCCAGTTCTCCCCTAATACATAAAGAGTATATCTGCCCCCACGAAGGCAAGACAGCGCCACTACCGTTGAGAGAATTCTCATAATTAGTAACCATAAGTAATGTATACAATATTAGACGCACGCAGGGTTTACTTAATATTTTTCTCTTATTTAAATGTTGGCATCAATAAAGGCTTGATGACCGCTTGAATGTGAATGCTTGAATGATGACCGCTTGAAAAAAATAAACGAGAAACTCAAGTGTATTTTTTAATCACGTGCATCAAAAAGTTGGATAACTTTTTCCTTCGCACCTGAGCGAGCTTTAAGCATCGAGAATAATACTAGTAATACCGCTACACAATTTAACCTAGCGGTTAGATTTCAGAGTTGATTATCGGGAGCGAACTCTTACATGTGGCGTGTTAGCGCTATCTCTTGATCACAACAGTTTAAAAAAAAAATATTCGCATGATTGTTCCAACCTTGCCGTATAATGGCGATTGCGAACAGGTCTATATCGGCATTAATCTGCGTTTTCATTATAATATTACTGTGCTTTCGAGTTACCTATTAAATTTTTAATATTTTTCACCTGGCCGTGTCAATAATTATTATTTGATTTGTAGTTTTAAAAAACAGGTTTTTCGTTGGTACGAATATTTATAAGGTTTTATGGCACAATAAGTTTGCTTGACGTAGAAATACTTCAATCGTGTCTTAAATCTTTGTTGTTTTTTTTTCTCTCTTTGTGGTCTTTGAATTTTTATTAAATGAAACACAAATACGTTAGTTTTTTAAAATATAAAATAACCTTAATTTTAAAAATATTTTATGTTACGTCTACTACATTTGATTGATAAATCATATTACGTTATACACAAGGAAATTGATGGGATACTAAATAAATAAATAAAAAAAACGAATAAATCGATAAAAGTATTTTTTCGCGATTTTCTAACAAACAGTTGACTTAATGTAATGCCCTATACAGGGATTACGAAAACATAAAATAAATTCAAGACGATTGAAACGAGTGCAATTTGCTTTACTTACTTACTGTTCTTATAATTATGCTTTCTACTTGGAAACTATAACTAAAGTCACATACATGCCTTTTCAATAGAAACTAATAAAAAATAAACTGTACGCAAAACAAACAACTGATATGTTTGTATTGACATGAAAATATCAGCTCTCTTTCCATTCTTTTTCATGTCTTTTACCCCTCCATTTTGCTGATAATTTTTTTCAACGAATTTTATCACTACATTTTGCAAATACATTTTGCTTTGCATATTTCTCACGGATCCTGCCAATTATTTTAACATTTCTTTCACAATAATTTTATGGTTATGAAACAAAAAACAAAAGCGATAAACTATCCGACGAAATTAAGTATATGCTGGGTTGGGGTAATACAGGGTTACTCAAAAAGATGGACACAATTTCGTAGTGCCGTATTTCCTAAATTATACGTTTTATGTAGATAATATATATAGCAATTGAAAGGGGAGGTCCAAAAGTTTCGAACCCAACCGCTAGATTTCTCATAGTTGCGCAAACTGCTTTTAGAGTGCTCGCGCCGCCAAATTGTGAGAAAATGGCTACCATGCAACACAAGGTTTTCTGTGTTCGTGAGTTTTGTAAAACTAAATCGGCAACTTACTGTAGTGCAGCGTACCTTTCGTCTCCATTTTAACATTAAACCTCCAACTAGAGAGAGCATTTTTTCGTTGGTATCGACAATTTGAGCAAACTGGATGTCTCTGTGAAGGAAAAAGCCCGGTCCGACCGCGTGTATCAGAGGAGAACGTGGGAAATTGAGTCCATAATTTTGAATAACCCTGTATATAAGGCAGCCATTGCTCGAAAACAAGAGGATAAGTCGTCACGAGAAGAACAATGAAAGATACGAATGGAGACCTGGAAAAGCTTCTCTGTCTCCGTAACAGCATTACTTTATTCTGGGATGAAGCCGAATTGTTTCAAAGAAAGGTTCTCATATTGCCGAGAATGCTCACAATACTAATAAATTCCATGAGTTACATAAAAGATTCATAATTTGAAGCATCGTTAGGGGGTGTTTCTTTGAAGATTCATAATGAATGCCTCAGAGGTGGGATTAATTATTAAGCCTACCTCTGTAGCACCAAGCACAAATCCCCACTAACCTTTCTAATTAGCACGAACAAAGCATGAATGTCCGATGATTTGTCTGCAGTACAATTTTAAGTGAAGTAATATACGTTAACGCTCTGCGCGATGTATTTTGCCATTTTAATGTCTTATAATTTTACCAAATAATGGCTTCGTGATCTCGGAACATTAGAAGGAATTACCGAAATAAGCGAGATTCTTCTTTACTGACCCTGAGCCTAATCCGCTGCCAGTACTATTTTTTGGTTGTTGGTACCGAAATATTGCGATGTTCCAGATTATTAGCAAGAAAAATAACCCCAAGCACGTAATACGGAAATTAATTCGAAAGTAATCGGTATATTCTTGCGAAGGTACAAAGCACGGCTGGATAAATGAATTCGAAAAAAAAGATCGTGATAAAATAATGTAACGATAAAATAATTAATGGGCGATTTACGTAAAGTTTCTTGAATTTTGCTTTGATATGGGCTAATTAGTTGATTTATCAAAATATGATTAAAAAGATTATATTTGAAATAGGATTAACTTATTAAAGTTTTACACTTCATTTTAATATTAAATATTGAAAATTATATAATCTGAGAAATAATCGAAAACAATATTAGTGATTCTCAAGGGAAGTATTGATCAAAATTACAAATGCCATCAAGATTGACGGTCTCCGTGGATGGGTGGTTAAAATCTTT
Source organism: Halesus radiatus (assembly GCA_022606495.2). Taxonomy (NCBI): domain Eukaryota; kingdom Metazoa; phylum Arthropoda; class Insecta; order Trichoptera; family Limnephilidae; genus Halesus; species Halesus radiatus. The sequence continues at coordinate 15,874 of JAHDVE020011754.1, forward strand.
GGCTACGAATACGGAGGTCACGGGTTCATATCCTGGCGTGAGCAATTAAATTTTATTTATTTAAATTATTTAATTTTACATTTTATTCATGAAAAATAATATGTAGGCACGTTCCAGAGTGGTAGATATTATTAATATCGCCTTGGTGGTAGACCACCATTCAGAATCGAAACGTTGTTTGAAGTGGCTTTAGCCATTCTTGAATAATTGAAGTAATTCCAAAACCTTCCTTCTTCCTCATCTCCTTCACTTCCTCAATACCTTTAGCTTCACAATTTAATGTCTCTGAAACAATTATATTCAAAAGATATTTTAATTTACGCATTCAAAATATCAGGATAACTTTACAAATACAAACTTGGGTCGATTCACAAGGTCCTCATTACAACTAACATTCCATCAACCTACAACAAAAACTACTTTTGGACAAAGAAATTTACAATATTTCTCTATAAAAATATTTAACATCCTCCCTCTAGCAATAAAAACCATTACAAAATTAAGCGAATTCAAACAATATTAAGATATGGATTATGGACACGGGAAGGAAGAATATAGATATGGTGTTGCAAATAAACAGAGTTTAACGATCATGGTATGTTTTCTTATAGATTATAGGTTTTTTGTATATTTTGTATTTTTATATAATATTATAACATAATTACGAAAACTGACTTAATTTTTTTTATCAAAACCTACAATATACTTGACCTAATTCATAATCTTTATATAAAACTATGTACAATGCGATCTTAGAACGGGGTACCCCAGTAAGGTTACATTTTTTGCGACTTTTTTGTTAAAAATTATGAAATAAACAAATAAACATACCACAATTGGGGATGCCATAGTTTCACTGGCTCCATACGTTTCCGAGCAGTTAGACTCTTGTATGGTATCACATAAAATTTTATTATTTTAAAGTCTCGATAGCTTAATTGATAAAGACTCCAGACCTGGATAGATGAGAGGTTCTGAGTTCAAATCTCAGTCGCGACCGTAATATTTTATTTTCTGTATCTCCTCCTGTTTCCTTTATGATTAATGATTTTATATTGAGTAATTATAATGATTTTGGTTAAGACTAAGAAAGGGACGATAATGATTTGTTCATGTTGAGCGGATGATCGAAGAAAGTAGTATAAGGAGAAATATGTAGCGTAAGGTAATGGCAGAAAAAGTCGAAGACGCCTGAGAAAGACATGGTAGGTTAATCAAATATTTGAGTCGGGTCATGTCAAGAATAATGGGAGAGTATGTGTGACACGACATATGAATTCAAATGAAGCAAGGAATGTGTGCCGCTACAGAATTGTATGTCGGACTATCCTCTCTGCCAAATCCTACCGAGAAACGGCGTGATGGTTGGCTAGTTAGTTATGATTAAATAATTTCATGATAATTTCAATAATAATAATTGGTCAAACTATAGCAGTTCTGAAAATGTTCTGCAACAGATTCCAAATTTAATTAAACGTAACATCAATTTTAAAGTGCCAAGACCAGATAAAATTGCGCTAGCATGAATATCATATACCGGCTTTCATTATAAATTACCTAATAGTATAATTTAATATTTTGCGCAATGGATTTGTGTGCAATTATTAATTTGTTAAATCAATTTATTTAAATCGAATTAGCGCTTAATGTTTTGTCTTTGTTGTCATCTCTTTTCATGAAAACATAAATCATTATTGTTTTTGCATGTTTTCATTGGTAGGCAAATCAATTACAGCAAAATTTAATTATTCTTGTCAAATGCCTTTCACTGAGAACTTTCCCTTTGTTATTTGAATTTTGCCTGCAATCAACAATATTCGCATCAAAAGACTTCAAAGTTTTTTTCGACATTAACTCCTTTCAAGAGTCCTTGAAGAACATATTAATTTACTTTGGGGATTCTAGGATCTTTTTAAGGAAAAGAAGGAGGGGAATTTTCGGAAAGGAAAAAATGAATGAGGGGTGGGTATCTAAGGAGCATTGTGTTCAGGAGTGACGGATGTATTAATCTATTCCCCTCACTACGGTGGGAGGCGATAGGTCGAGAGTTCCGCTGAAGAAGTTAATGGGTCTCCCAAGAACCGGCCTACCACGCAGCTGGTGTACAGACGCATCTGTCGCCTTGTGACACTTCATCACATGAACCCGGCACCCCTGCTAAGTCACAAAGCGTTGCGAACCACTTGAGGTGATCAATGGCAGATGTGTTGGCTATCCAATGAACGATACTCGCATCATTTTTTGGAAAATTTTCTTAACGAAGACCACAAAGTAATCGTAATTACTGAGAGTTGGCTAAACGAGTCAATTTTCAATGCGCAGATTTTCGACAGTAGATATAGCATTTTCCGAAAAGATAAGCACTGGTCAAACACGAGGTGGCGGTTTACTGTTGGCGCTGCTAAATGATGAAAACATGCAACCTGAACGACTTTCCCATTTTAAAACGGGAAATGAAAATTTATGGGTCAAAGTCATTATTCGAGACGTATGTTTATTTATTTTTTCTGTTTATATTCCACCCAGCTCTAAAACAAATATTTATATGATTCTTTTTAAAATGTTAATTAGTGATTTAAGCTACGAGGCGTATCCAGAAAGTAAGTGTACTGAGGCTCTCACGACCGAATGAATTTTATTTTCGACATGTTGTCTACACTTACGTGTAGCCTGACTCTTCCCCTCCGCAACGAGACCGGTTCAAGGTCAGTACGTTGAGAAGTGTCGACGCGACAACACGTTTTGTGAAAAATGTCAATCCAATCTCCCGCCAAGTGCGAAATACGCGGCGTCATCCGTTATCTCGTTTGGAAGGGAAAACCTCCGGTTGAGGTTTTTATAATGAGGTGAAAGCTGCATACGGTGATAAAGCTATGAATCGTACGAGTGTGTACAAGTTTTATCGCGAGTTTAAAAACGGTCGTACGTCTGTGCATGATGATCAGAGGAGCGGAAGATCTTCAATTGTGACTGACAAAATTGTGGAAAAAATCGAAAAAACGCTCCGTGACGATCGTAGATTGACTGTGGATGAACTTTCTGTGATGTTTCCGCAAATCTCCAGATCTCTACTGCACAAAACCATCTCTACTACACGAAACCATCAAAGAAACCCTCGGATATTGGAAACTGTTCGCAAGGTGGATCCCAAAACAGCTGACACACCAACACAAGTTGAATGGAGTGGAAGCCGCACAAGAGTTTTTGAGGCGCTGCAAACTCCATGGAGATAAATTTCTCCGCCCCATCATTACTGGAGATGAAACTTGGGTTGCACACTACTTGCCTGAAACCAAAAGGCACTCAACAGTGGCGTCACACCTCTTCACCCTTCGTCAAAAAGTTCAAAACCACAATTTCAGCCAAGAAAATCATGATATCCGTGTTTTGGGACTGTCAAGGCATAATTTTGATTGAATATCTGCCTCAAGGGGAGACCATCAACTCTGCAAGATACTGTGAGACCTTTAAAAAGTTGCGGAAGGCGATTCAAAACAAGAGGAGAGGCATACTGACAAAAGGAGTCAGCCTGGTGCACGACAATGCTTGACCACACACGGCCAACGCCATGAAGGAACTGCTTGCCTCGTTTAAATGGGATGTCCTGAACCACCCCGCGCATTCCCCTCACCAAGCACCTTCAGATTATTATTTATTTACCTCCCTGAAGCTGCACATGGGTGGAAAAAGGTTTTCAACCGACGAGGAGGTAAAGGAGAAGGTGGAGAAGTGGACGAAGGGGTTGGCGGGAAACTACTTCGAGGAAGGCATCAAAAAGTTGATACCCCGCTTCACCACCTGCATTGAGAGGAATGGCGACTATGTCGAAAAATAGCTTACATATGTACTACGGTAACCATGTAACTTTTTTGTTTCATTAAAAAAAATTGTAACCTACAAAAATTCAGTACGCTTACTTTCTGGATCTCGTATTTTGCCTGTAAGAAAATTTGAGTGATTACGTTGCGAAAGCGCTCGATAACAATGAGCAAGTTGTCATATCATATCACGAATTTGCGAAGACTTTCGATAAAGTTGATCACTTAGTTCTCCAAAGTAAGCTTGAAGAGATTTTTTTTTTTGAAAATTTACTGAAACTCTTTAGAAACTATCTTAACGGAAGAGAAGAATTTGTATCTTACAATATATACAACTTCGGAACTTATTCCACATATTCTAGCGTACCCCAGGGACCCAATTTAGGGCCAATATAAATTTTATATTTTATAAATGGCATTAGAAAAAATATCAAATTCGTTCGGTTTTTACTTTTTTCTGGCGAAATTAAACTGTTTATTGGAATAACCGTAATAACCGTATGTTTTAATTATAAAATAAAAAATATATATCTGGACTACATGACGACTTGTAAGGACTTAGGAACTGTGTTTGACGTTCGTCTAACATTTAATGTAAAAGATTTGCAAATCAGCAACAAAAATGTTAGGTTTTATCATACACGGTCTCTGGATCTCAGGTATGGGAGCCAGAGGAAACCGTCTATGTATTATGTTATATAATTAAGCTAAATATATATTTTTTAAATTTTTTATCACTTTTGCAATGTATTGGTGTTCATAACTGTTTTTTCCAAAAATAAATCATAAGAGTAACGTAGGCTTAATATATCATATCCCCGAACGCACTAAAAAACAATACTCAATCTGCGTAGAAAGGGGTTATAATTTAAAAAAAAAAAAACAAACAAAAAACTATTGTTCATTACTTTGGCACTATAGTTTGCACTGTCGATCATACAATATGAGATTTGCATTGTTCAACTTCGTTTGTAAAGTATATTAAGTAATCTATTAATTTTTGTTATTTTGTGCCTAAATAAATATGTGAATGTAATCGTAATGGAAATAATGATTTTTTTAACAAGCGACCGATAATGTCTTATTATTTAAATATGAATTAGCTTTGCGTTTAATTCGTACAGCTCCATTTAATTATTAGTCACAAGCCCGAATATGGCCGGGCACGAAGCTAGTCATTGACGATTGAATTAAATTAATAAATGCTTATTTTTCATAACAGAGACGCAATATCCCGCGCTAACTGGAAGGCAGACGAATCCCTCAGACTTCCGCTGCTCCGGAACCTGACGGATCTACTAAGCAGAACCTTCAGCTCTCAGTTCGTGTTTCCAGTTCTTGGACACGAAGAACCAGACACGTTTATGGACCTTAAGGAAATGTGGCAACACTGGCTTCCCACGGAGGCTCTACAGACCTTCGAAGTTGGTGAGTAATAGAAAATTAACCTAGAAGCCCCTAAATATTATTAAGCCATGAAATGGCTTGCAACTTCACTTTGTTATATAATAGACTATCGCACAATTGTCACAACTTTCTTGTCAGTGGTGTCTTTAATTTGGAGTGCATTGTGGGGCTGAAGGAAATAGGGTGGAGAGAGGAAAGGAAGTGGAAGGGTGGGAAGTAAGTAGGTACCTAGATATTTAGAACTGGTCACCAAACACGCATAAAGCCATCTTAACCAATGTTTCATACTGTTTTGGCATATTAAATGCATGATTGTCAAATAGTTGACTACCCACTCTACCCAGAACTGATCCATAAATGTCACAATGGAGAGAGATAGTGCCAGTAGTTCGATAAAAACGCTCGTGGCGGGATGGCAAGTAAGTGCATCGCCGCGATCTAGCAGCTGGCCAAATCTGGAGTAATGAAGTCATCAGTGAGGAGAAATAAGTGCTAAGGATCCACGAACAAGGTAGGCATAATTCAATTTTCGTGGCATCCTCCCATTTCTATTCAGTACTTCACAGAATAACTTCGCCGCCAGTCCAGAATTTGGAATTCATTTGGAGCTATCGAAACAACTGAACGTTAATTTATTGAAAATAAATGTTAATATCAATCTATCCGTTCTGCCGTGGAGGTTATTTGCTACCGCATACAAATTCTAACATCGCTTTTAAAACTAATATGCCATCAATAAATTCTTCTTTAAGGTTTCAGAAACTGTCTATTTTTTTATGTAAAAGTTAATTTATTCTTATATAAAGTGATTATTCAATTTTGTTTACAACCTACTTTATTTTCAAAGTTCTTAAAATACTGTACCGTCTACGTATATATACTTCTGAAAAGCTTTCCCCTACAACCGCTTTAATTCTAATTAAACAAAGTTCAGTGTATTCTTAGCATTACATTATTTCGTAGAAAATGCGGCGTCATTAATTTAATTCAAACACTTCCACGCTTAAGCCTGAGGCCGATCAGACATTATTGGAATATTATTCTACTAAACACTCATCAACAGGAAAAGCAGACAGTATAACACTCAAGCTAATTGAGAAATATTTACTTCATAGGGTTATTAACCATTAGATCTAGAAAAGTACTAGAGATTTTATTAATCAGTGAAAAAATATTTAAAAAAAAACAATCAAACTATATCGCACTGATAAATAATTTTATTTAAATCGAATATTTTATTAAAAAATGAAAAAAAAGGTTTAATAGTTTTAGAAACGTACCTTTTTTCACGAAATATACAATAAATAGGATTTTATTTTTTGTTATTCATCTATTGTTTGAATAACTAATTATATTAAATACACGTATATATATTGTAAATATAACAAAGTGGCAGTAAAAAAATGAGTTTAACTAAATATACTTGCAGAAGTTACTAAAAACATTAAATTTGATACACATGTTTTTTAAATCACAATACAGCTAATTAAATTAAAATTTGATTATTTTCTTTATAAAGATTGTACATGAATATCACTTACGTAATTAGTAATTAGTATACAGAATAACATGTAAACAGTATGTGAGAATAATGTATATAATATTAAGTAACAGTGTTCACGTCCTTCTCACTAGGTTTTCCTGTTCTGGGGCGGCAAAGTAAAAGTAAAGTGAAATAAGTTTCATTTCACCATTTCAAATAAAAAATTAAAAAATTCAAAGTAAGATATCATTAGATCAATCCATTGTCGCAATTAAGTTAGAGTCAGCAAACAAATTCATTTTTGTGCTTAAATGATATCCAAAGCCAAAATAGTTGTTTTATGTATGTATCTAGAAATATTCGATCAGGTCTTTCGAAATATGAATGTACTCGTATTACGTTTATATTTTGTATGCGCCTTATTGTTGCAATTATAGTATCACATACTTTTAGCCTTCTATTTTGTAGTAACTACCAATACAACAACACAAACATTATCTATATTACATTGTTCATGTACTTTTATTTCTATTAATTTTTTTGTTCACTACTGTCGCAAGATGGCGGTGCTCCCTAACTCAAACACGAGAAATCTTTCTCTATTGAGTTAGGAACCTTTTGTTAAATAAATTTATACTTTTTTTTGTAAATAGCTTTTAAGATAAATGATATCCAAATCCAAAATAGTTGTTTTATGTATGTATCTAGAAATATTCGATCAGGTCTTTCGAAATATGAATGTACTCGTATTACGTTTATATTTTGTATGCGCCTTATTGTTGCAATTATAGTATCACATACTTTTAGCCCTATATTTTGTAGTAACTACCAGTACAACACAAACATTATCTATATTACATTGTTCATGTATTTTTATTTCTATTAATTTATTTTTCACTACTGTCGCTAGATGGCAGTGCTCCCTAACTCAAACACGAGAAATCTTTCTCTATTGAGTTAGTCACTTTTTGTTAAATTAATTTATATATTTTTTTGTAATTAGCTATTAAGATATATCTGTATTAATAAATATTTTATATGTATTATATTAAATTTTTAAAAATGTCGTTTTGTCACAACAGCATACTGATAAATTGATTTAAAGCAACCATTGCTGCTTTCAGCATACAAAGTATCATGTAAAAGGTTATGTGATCGTCAATCGATTTTTTCCCCACAAGAATATTTGGTCAATTTGTTGAATACTACTAACTTCATTATAGTACTAGGCACATTACTGCGTGAAATGGAATGCAATGTAAATAAATCTCGCTATTGTTTGTCTTGTTCGTAAACCGTTTTTTGTGGTGATTCGGTTTGTAACATTTGTTAACCCTGCATTTATTTAGTAGACCTTACAACATTGCGTATTCACTAACTGAACTTCTTGCTGAGTGATCGCATATCAAACATTCATATGCAAATATTGAAAATCAAAGAGCACTGGAATACGATGCGAATCCGTTTATACTTTGATAATAAGCAGAGAATGGGGATAATTAATAATTTACATTATTCGGGTACAAAACATATAAACTCTAGGTGGCTTTCATTAACGTTGAGTATCTTTCAATGCAAACTTTAAGAGCATCGGATTAATTACTGCCCAATTAAAAACAATAAAAAAATAATACGAATTAGTTAGAAAAACTTATTCTGGAAAATATGAGCCCTTGAAGATTCATTGAAAACGTAAAGCTCAGTCGATACATTTTATCAGTCAATATAAATCTTTCACTCGTTTTCATGCATTATGCGTCCGAGAATCGAACCCCTTTAAACTGCTTCGAAGGAAACTATGCTGACCATTACACCACCAACTTTTGTGAGAGTGGCAACATAAATTATTTATCTGTACTAAAAATAAGAATTTACCCATTTTGGAAGTGTTGAATTAGAATGTCGGGTGTTATGTACTCAATACGCATCCGAAATTATATTATGAACATTTTGAAACGTTATAATACATAGATGATTTTTCTAATCATGCGCGAATTTGAAACCGACTTTCTCAGTTTATTTATTTATTTTTCTTAATAAAATTAATCTGACTTACATTTGGAGGTGTCAATTTATTCTCAGAGCGCGTTATAAATTTCTTCTTTGTTCATCCAAAAAATTTTGTCTCTATCTAGATATTATTTTGTCTCTTTCAAGATATTATTTTGTCTCTATCAAGATATTATTTTGTCTCTATCAAGATATTATTTTGTCTCTTTCAAGATATTATTTTGTCTCTATCAAGATATTATTTTGTCTCTATCAAGATATTATTTTGTCTCTTTCAAGATATTATTTTGTCTCTATCAAGATATTATTTTGTCTCTATCAAGATATTATTTTGTCTCTTTCAAGATATTATTTTGTCTCTATCAAGATATTATTTTAGATTTGTGAATTTCTTCGTTGGCATTGTGTTTATTCAAGAAAAATTCCCCGAATACCCGAAAATAAATGTGAGAAATCTGTTTTTCGTTTTCAGAATAATTAGTTCAGATATGTGAACGACATTATATGATGTAATCATTAAGTAGAATTACTAAAATTAAACTCCAAGATAAATAACAGAAAAAATTGAAGTCTGAGTTGGGAACGTGTTTTTATTTTTGACACAATTCGGGGTATGTTTATGTTAATAGGTACAAAATAAGCATTTTTTTAAAGTATTTAGATTATTAAAATAGATAACGATAACTTTATAAAAGGAATAATAGCAGGAGTGCAACTGGATATGTGAAACGAAAAATAAAGAAAGATTCAATTAAAATAAGAAATGCATTGTGCCAAGAGTCGCGTTGGAGACCACATATGGAATACTAAATATTGGGAACTTGGACAGTAATACTGAATTTACGAAACAGCTAAAACGGATCCCCGCTCATAAAGAAAACACGATTTTCCACTTATTCTAATGACCATCCCACGTTTCCAACCCACATAAATATTTCTTCCTCTACTGTAAACGGAATTTACTTATTCACAACCGACGATGACATATTGTTAGTCCGAGTTATCATATCAGGTTAAAATTTCATGGTAATGCTAAAAAACATGAGAGTAATATTATAACTACAAGTATTGCTAAGATAAAACGAGACACGTAAATATTCAGTACATTTCTTATCTACGTGGATATAAAAATACTCTTATTAAATTTAAAACTAAATAATATTAATAATAATTGCATTATGTGTATAGCGCCGATTTTGTCCAAAATCACCTAAAGGGCGATGTACTATAAGTAAAATTCCATCAAGCTATTTCTCCGCAGAAATAGGCAGAGTGTAGGGATTAAACTTCAAATAAATTTCATGGCACACATTCCATTTTTATTTATAACTAGCTGAAGTACCTGGCGTTTCCCAGAGCTACGAATGGTAAGAAGTATAGCTTTAAGGTTATGATGTGCTGCCCCTACACCTACCCCTACCCCTACCCCTACCCCTACCTCTACCTCTACCACGTAATTTTCATTTCTTTTTTTAGTGTGAAAACTTTTATCTAGAAGTACAAAAAATCTGATTTAAGGGATGGTAAAGGAGGATGGGGTGATTTTTTGAAATTTTTTGTAGACAGTGACCTTCCTCTTGTTTTGAAGGTCAAGTGTGGAAAATTACATCAAGCTCGGAATAAAACTGTAGATTTGTAAAAAAAACACAGCCACCTACAGACACTCTTCTTTAAATCATATGTAGATAGATATTACGCCACTAACTTATCGTCTGAAATCAATTACATAATTAAGATAATTTATATAACGCCGTTTATGAAATTAAGTTAACCTAACGTAACATATATATTTTTTAAATGAAACCGATCAAATACGAGCAAAATGAATTTTCCTTATTGGAAATGTAGGTAGGAATTCAGAATGTTATACGCAAAAAACGTGCTCGATATCTTAAAATAACATCCACCCTAATTTTATAAAAACATCCACGGAGAAAGATAATAGCTTAGAAGGCCAGTAAAAACAAGCGGATTAGAGAAAAACACAGAAACTGAGGAACCTTAATACTTTACAGACTTCGTGTAAAACAATGTATATTCGATAATACAAATACCTTACATGAAATGTGCTATTGTAAATATGTTGATCTCATATATTTAAAAAAGTTCAGTTTTTTGTTTACCGCAACTTCTTCAGGGCAATATGCTTCCCTGAAGAAGCTACGGTAGTTGCAAAATTATATAACAAATAAACGTGATGTAAACAAAGTTATTGTTTTAATTTCTTTAATTATAATGTCACATCACCAAGTTACCGCTTCTTATGAAAATACACAAATTATACTATTCTCGATTCGTCATATCTGTTGGAAAAGAATTCATTTCATAGCCCAGAACGTAAGACCGGATCGAACTATTTATTTGTAATACCACATTGTAAATCGAAATACGCTCAAAACTGTTTAATAGGACGCGTATCTGGAAAATCCATAATACCCTACGAGATGTAGACATTTTCAATTGAAACATGAAATCGTATAAAATGTTAAGTGAGTTGATAATTCGTTGAATACCACAGACGTAATATAAGAATAGGAAGTAATATTTGTACAGCGCCCTTGAGGTGATTTTTCACAAAAACGGCGCTATAAAAATAATCCGATTATTATTATTATTATTATATAAATTATGTGAAAATTATGTTGTTATCCAAGAATTGCAACATAAATTAAAAAATTACGTAAAACTACTGTAACAGTATTTTATTTGTTATTATTATTAGATTTTTTATCTTTTTATTTTTTCCACAAACCTTGCGTTTCTCTTCATTTCGTTTCTTTTCTTTAATATTATTACTATTTATAAGTTAATAAATTTACACGAATAATTTATTTTATATTCCTGCTATTATAAAACATTGTTTTAAGTTATGATCTAATTATTTAAGCGAAAATCCCACACCAAACACAAGAAATTTTTTTCTTTATGGTGAGAAAGAGTTAAATTATATTTTTGTTACACTATATGAATCATGTTTTATTTACATATTTAATGTAAAAAAAATATCGTATTAAATAAAAAAAAAAATAAAAAAAAAATAATTATAAAAAAAATTCCTTTTCAAATATATTTTTTTTATATTACATACATATATTACACCTAAACTGTTATTTTTTACAACCATGCTCACGTTGATAATGTTCATAATACGGAAACTCTATTTATATTTACATATATTTAACGTTTATATATATATATATTTATGATTCATTAATATAACTTAATTCGTCAAGATTATGTAATTATTATTATGTTTACATACTTATTTATAATCAATGTTTGATTACTAAATAAAATTTAAAAAAATAATGAATAAAAAAACTAGTGATGAATTCCAGTGAAAGTTTTACAAAATCTGCGATTGGATTGAAGAACTTCGTCATAATATTTCATTAGAAAACTGTATTATAGCCCTGTTACCCAAAAATAATTGAAAGTTTGTATCGGTTTCCACGTTTCAAGCTAAATAGCTTATTAAATACATTTTAATATAGCTCTATTTATGAAGTTTTGTGATTTAAAGTCGATTGGATCATGTCTTTCAAAACAAATTTACTAGGATTTATTTGCTGGTGTGGAGGGCGGTTAATGACAAAAAAAAATACATATTTCTGTAACGACGATGTCGTTGTGAGATAAATATGTTGTTAAATCCATAAAAATACATATATCTGGAACGACGATGTCGTTGTGAGATAAATATGTTGTTAAACCCAAAAATAATGAAATTTGGATATTTCTAACTTTACTATTTCCACGACGATAATTTTTTTTTGCAATAACTCCATACATGAGGCCCTAAGGAAAATAATTTCCTTCAAGGCCTACATCATCTTTGGGGATGCTGTGGGGAGGGATAATATGAAAAACACAACGTTTCGTCTTTGTTATATTTTTAATTATTTTTTTATATGAATACCACACAAGAGTCCCAACTGCTCCCAACCGTCTGGAGCCAGTGAGACTATGGCATCATTGGGGAATGTTGTGAGGCTGAAGGTATTGGGGAGGGGAAGGAGAAGGGGAAGAGGAAGGTGAGGAAATCTTATACATACAAAAAAAGTTCATAAAAGATCATAGCGAAAATAGTATTGGTTTCGACTCTATTAGAAATCTAAGTAAATAGTATTTTTAGTGTAAAATTGATAATTGCGTGTCAGTTGCCGTATCCAGATGGACGGCACTACACACGTGAGCCGCTCCTAACCAGCAAATAAATAATTAAGCCGTCAAATCGACATCATAAAGTGTACGAAATCAATTATGACCATAATAGTGTATTTGAGCCTTTCCATTACTGTTCAAGCATTAATTGACTTACTTGCTAGTTGAGGGCGACTCACGAGCGTTGCGTGACTAAATCTGAATGAAGCTAGTAAGGGATAACTGATGATAATGGTGATAGTTTGTGATGTTTTTTTCTTAGATATTTTATTGATGAGTCAATTTTTTACATCTTGTTAGCGATTATTTCTTACGTTTCGTCTTAGTCGAATCATTTATTTTGACTGAGAAAACATTTAACTAAAGAATTTCAGGTATAATGATGACAATAGTGTTTGTGCTTTCCCTCCATGATTAGCAAACTTCGAGATAAATAATGGAAGCTCTGATCATTTTAAGATTTCCCGTTGTGAGCTTTACCGTAAGTCTGTCTCCCTAATATCTTGCTGGAAACAGTGTAGAGCCTTTCTGCGTCATGCATTTTATGAAGTTTGCTTTTGAAAATGTCATAAATCATTCAGGAACTTAGCGAGAAGAACATTTGATGTTAAATCCAAAGATAGAGCTTTAGTTGAACTTTACAAAATAAGCGCAATGGCACTGCCTAACTTTTTGCACACCATTTAATAACGTCAACGTCAGCAAAGTTATTCGTCGTATCTCGAAGATAACGATTTAACGACTGAGGCAAAAATTTTAGCCTCGCTTTGCTCATTTAAAAAATGAACATGAAATATTGTACTGCCACATTTGTGGGTAGATACGTATTTTTTAGCATGGAGGGATTTGACCTCTTAAATCTAAACAATATATTTTAAACTCACAATAACAATTATTACATTTCACATTCCTTATATACACCCGCCAATAAACAGTTCATCTCAATATTTAAAAAAAATTAAGTGCTAATAGTGTTTTTTCTAAAACATTTGAATTAATACCAGCTGTGAGCACGGATCAAGTTTTGTTTATCCTTGAACCTTTTTTGTGCGTGTGTAAGGTAAAGTCAGAGAAAGATTTACCCGGTTTTCAAAACATTTCGTACATCTTAATGCACAATTTTGCATCTAAATGCGCAGCTATCGGTGGCAGAGAGTTAAGCTCCTTGGCTCTGTAACCAAGGGTCGGGATTTCAAATACCTGCGTGGATATACAAAATTATTTTTTGTGAATGTTTACCCGTCTTATTTTCACTTTGTGATAAAAACTCCTACCACAAAATATTGACAAATTACTTCGAATGACTTTAACTGTTATGACCAGATATGAATATTCAGTTACTTTCTAATATTCTCCTTTCCTACCTAATTCGCTTAAGCACTTCTTTAAGCCTCACAATATTTCACGAAGGGGGTTCCCATATTACCTCTTGCACCGGGCAGTTGGGACTATTATGCGGAATCACATTAAAAAAAGGAAATCACACAATTTTTTTTGCTCTTCATAATAATATAGTTCCATAATATAGTCGACGCTGTAGATAATAAAAAAATACCCACACACATCAATATGTTCTTCGTTCACTGTAACTAATTGTGTTCGTTTGTCATGGTGCAAGCAAAAGTCAACAAAATTTTCTTGGTGTAAAAGTTAATACTTGTTACTTAAGGCGATCCACCGGCTAATATTCCAACAAAATCAAGCGCTCCTAATGCAAGTGGCGACAATGTTGAAAGTCTCGCTTAACATCGGCCGCATGTTTCGATTTACGCAAAAAAACCATCACCAAAACGCGTATTTTATTATATTCTGTAAAGCTCAGGCAAAATTGTTAAATTTTTTACGGTCATATTCTAAAAAACTTAATTTACCACAATGAACAATACGACAATATCGGAAAAGGGGTTCGTAAGTAGGAGAGTTTGCGCTTTAAACATTATTTTAATGTCTGATACTTCATTTCTTTCTAGGCTTATAAAAACTCACACCAAAAAAATGACCGGTTAAACGAAAGGACGAGGTGTGTTCTACTTCCAGTAATTAATTAAATCATGTATGATATTTCTAAGCCATCAAATTCTCAAACCGAATACACATGATTTTAAATTACTTCCCATTGCATCGCCTTAAGAATTACAACGATCCTGAAAAAACAGCCGATTTCTAACTCTACTTTAAAGGGTCAAATTGTCTCGAGCTTTTCGAGCAGTCTAAGTTTCGGTTACAATTAGAAACGGCAAGGCGCTCCTAATACCTCAACTAGTTTCTACCCTTTGTCGCGAGGAATGTCGAGGGGTTTGTTAGGATGTGTACATAGCGTCAGTCATTTTACTTGGAGTTATTTACTCGAGGGGAGGAATTTGCCGAACACTGTCACTGCTCCGCACAGTGGTGACGCCCAGCCTTCAGCACACAACCAAGCAACTAGCATCTAACAACCAGCATCCAGCTACTGGCAACCTAGCGATATACGGAATATACCTTGACTCAGGCACTCAAATATAGTTAGCATATTTTCGCATAAAAGCCTTCAAAAGTCTTCCGTAAATAACTCCACGACTAGCAGATGCCTTTTATGTAGATGAGGATGAAGTTCTGAATATTTGATTCATTTTCTAGCTAAACAATACAGCTGCTTGCATTTCGAAACTCTGTTAAATATCTTATTCGCGAGTGATTTGATTTGCATTTGAAATCCGTCGTAATGTCTGTAATCTGTTTATGCAGAATTTAGTTACTGTTTTTCTCAAATACTCAAACAAAATCGCAGATTTTGCTTTTTAGTAATTTAAACGATACATGAAAAGGTAGTAAAAAATATATATATGGTGAAGCTCGGAAAATTGTTTATTTGTGATGTTACTTCTAACACCTCCTGATGACAAGATTATTTTCGCGTAAAGCAAAGTAAAGTTTAATGTTTCATTACCTCAAATTAAATAAACTACTTCAATTACTTTCATTCACAAAATTCTATTACAAAACAGTTTCAAAACAATAACAAATTTCCATATTACTATGGCGTAGATTTGAAAGTCAGGTATTAACAGAATTAAGTCAAAAGTTCAAGCGTGACATAAGCAAAGTGAAGAATAATATTTACTGAAATTAATAATAAGAACTTTGTTTACCCAACTGTTTCTAATATATAAATATCTACATGTTTCAGAAGAAAAGCTTCCCTCTTCAGGATGAACAACGTACTAACATATTATATTAGTATATTGTTTATCGTGATGAGGGAAGCTTTGCTTCTGAAACATGTAGATATTTACGAGTATATATTAAAAACCGTTTTTCTTAATAATTGTATTAATAATGACGCCACAAAATAATTACACATCTTACTAAGAAATAGTATTTGATAAAAGAATTAAGAATTACTTTTTAATAACCACTTTATTAAGAGGAACGGCTGCGCTGCCTGTTTCATACATAACTTATTTTCGTATTTGAGGTCAATATACCCACCCAAATTGAATGATATATTTTTTTTAATTAAAGGTTTAGTTAATATCTAGTAAGCATGAGAAGTATTTCAGTTATTTTTGTTTTTAATTATGAAGTATGGGCAACTTAGAAAATTATTTGTTGTTGTTTTTTTTTAATTATCATATTTGCTACGTAAATTTAATTTCGTAAATAAAAATACAAACACAAAACACAAAAAAAAAAAGTTTTTCGTTCCAACGTAAATTGTTATTTTTTTAAAATTTAATTTAAAGTCCACCGTAAAGCTTATTTCAATTTTTCATTTATTTTTTTATTTCATATTTCATTATATTTTCAAAGCAGACGGGGTGAAACTTTTTTTTTACATTACCGATAGCCCCCAAATAATTATTAACGGTGCCTCTAAAATCGGGAAAATAAAATTCTTTCTAAAAATATAATGTCCTATATTTCATAACGTAAAACGAAAATAAATAAATTACTTCTAATCCGTACTAGATATTTATTATACCTTTTGATGAAAAAAAAAAGATCATTAGGTTTGGGTGAGTATTTTTATGAAACAGGCCGCGCAGCCGCTCCTATATATACTATATATACATATCAAGATGTTTCGAAAGCGAAGCTTTCCTGGTCGGGAATATGTAGAATACTAAAAAATAATAATGTCAAGTATGGACAAATGATAAACATAGAACACAATAATATAAGAATAGACAAATTATAAACATAAACAAAAAATGATTAAAGTAGGTCATAATTAATTAAAATTTTAATAAAAAAATATTATAAAATGTTGAGTAACAAAATTACATTAGAAAATAAAAAAAATATTATTTACATTAAAATGGAAATAAAATCAAGAGATCGCCATTTAAAAAAAGGTGAATAATTATATTTAATTGACTATTAACATTTTTTATTAGTATTTGAGTTTAAATTATTTAATCGTGAGTGCTATATTGTCTGATATAGGTTTAATACACCTTAAATTATTACATTTTAAATTCTTAACTTGTAAATACTGTTTTTCAGGTGGATACTACACCATCGAGCAATCGCACAGTAAACTACGCATCATCGCCCTTAACACCAATCTAATGGTGGGCGGTAAGGACAAGCTGAGAGCAGACGACAAGGAAACCGTTCTAATGACAAGGCAGTGGGAGTGGCTCGAGAAGACGCTCGCCAAGTCGAGACAGAACGGAGAAATGGTGAGTTGCTTAATCAATTCTGTACCTGCTTGTTTTGCTTCAACAATTCATGGTTCAAACAATCTTTTCAATGTAATTTTCAGTATTATATCATTCAAACAACGTTAAAATACATTGTATCATGCTAGTTGTAAAGGTTATAGATTTAAAAATACTTTTTTATAATCTTAATCGATTTTAAGTAAGATAAATTATATGTTTTTTGTTACGT
The DNA here is from genome assembly GCA_022606495.2 of Halesus radiatus. NCBI lineage: Eukaryota > Metazoa > Arthropoda > Insecta > Trichoptera > Limnephilidae > Halesus > Halesus radiatus. The sequence continues at coordinate 33,634 of JAHDVE020011754.1, forward strand.
TTTCATCCTGCGAAGATTTTGGAAGTCAAAATATTAAGACTGTTAATTATAGGTATGATAGAAAACAGCTTTTCTTAAAAATGTGATCAAAGTTGTGTTAGATGATGCTTTAAAAACCTAGTGAAACGTTTTCCTTATTTTGGATTTTTGTTAGTATATTGAATACTGTATTAGGCAGTTTGCGGTTAAGAATGTATTTTTTATAATAAAGTAAAATTTTGTGGTACGAGGTTTTTCTAATATCAAAACAAAGATTTAAATTTTTTCTGCTCATAATGATATAAAAAAGGAGATCCCTAACCAAAAATAAAAGGAAAATAAATCAGATTGTCGTATTGTCGACGTAGGACGTATCGTTGAAATCAACATCAAAACATTTGTGGCCTTTATTTGCCTACATACCTAATATCATTAAAAGATATTCAGAGAATTGCGTTGGATTAATAAAATAAATTTATGTTGTATGAATAATTAAGAAATCGTCTTATCTGACAATCGTAATTACTCATTACGAAATTGGTGTTATTTTTTTTTCTCAAATCCACAATAATTGTGTGTTTGCGTAGTGATTAATGATAAAATTTTATCAAAAAATTACCATCTAGATAAATTTAGAACTCATCAGGCAAACAACCGAAATTGGAAAGTAGTGATTATGAAAGTACCTCCTCATTAATAAATGTATTGATTTGTCAATAAAAAATTGGTCAACTCAAAAAATTCCGAAGTCGTAACTATAATTTACGAAGGTAATTTTTGTTCGCATTAGCGATTCTGAAATGATGAAAATGTTTTTCCGAGAGGTTGCAAATTTGTAGAATTTATTGCGATCGATAAAATTCAATATCAGAGTGCAAATAAAAACTGAGACACGTGGTTGGAAACCAACCATTAGGAAATATTTAGGCTTTGGATCACGTAAGCGGAAGTTAAGTGTAGGGTCACATATGGAGAGGGAAAAGAAAAAGTGGAACAACCACCATTATTAACGAAAAAAAATTAATAATGTAGCTTGTTCCTCATTTCTCTTTTCCGCATCAAACTTTAACAAAGAAAATACTTTTTTTAATAAGCATTCTCCTAGGGTTACAACCAGTGGCCGCGGCCGAATCTGGCCCAAGGGTTTACGTTTCCTGCCATAATACTTGCCGTATCAACATTTTTACGAGATTTTAATTGGACAATCTTTTTTGTTTTTTTTTCTTCTTCTCATTATGATATTATGTCTCATACTAAAGTTAAACATTGACGTAGATTCGTTGTAAAAACCACTACATTTCGTTTTTTTGTAAGCAAACTATTCTGAGCTACTTTTTACCTTGATTTTCATGGAGATCGGAAACTTATGAGAATTTTTGCTGGTGCGTTTTTTCAATGCTTTAAAACAGACAATTATACCGCTTTATTAACAGAAAGCATGAATCTAGCAAAAACGATTTGTCCTGAATTTTTTTCAACCACCGCTGTAAATTATAAATATTGAAATTGTTGTTATTTTCAAAGTTCGATATCGTTAATTTTAAATTCGGTCACATTTTGATTGGGAACCCCTGATCTAAAACAGAGGCTCCCAACCTTTTTAGGCTTATTTCCCACTTTTAAAATATAGTTTTAATTAACTCCACCGTCTGTCAGAAATCGTTCAACTAAATCATTCCAACCTCCATTCAGGTCGAAACTTGCTTTGAGTGGTATTTGCCGTATTTAGTGATCAGATCTGAATAGTCAGATATTTATCAACCTTCATCTTTACTATCTCCCATCAGTCATTTTTCAGCTGGATGAAGTACCGTAGCTACGTGTAGCCGCAAAGATTTACTTTTTCGACAACCGTCAAACACTTGAAGAACGGCGACATTAGTGACATCTACGTTTCAGGTTTAGTCGTAGATTTTTCCTTATAGCATAAATCCCTCCCTGTTGTTTGGCTTGATAAGATTATCTCTCTTTGTTCCGTATTCAATTCATGTTATTTGTTATCTGGTGTTCTAATATATGTTGTGCAAACTTAATCAGAAGGATTAATAACCGTTGTACAAATAAATAAACCATTAACCATTTGTTAGTTGCTTCATTAATCACTTACGCTCATTCGATTTTTATTATATTAAATATTAATACATCCAACTCCAATGAATCAATAAACACAGATTTCTCGAATAAGTTTATTCATAACTGTGGTAATTATACTATGAAAACGAAGAAAATTATTCATTTGCAATCTTATAGGTATTAGAATGATTGAATTCGGATAATTCAACATACGTATGAATCGGCACACTTTTCAAAAGTGATATAAATACTATTAAATTTAAATTAATTTTTTGGTTTTTTTATTATAATTAAACTTTTAGTTGTTAACTGAAGATGATTGAGTTTAACCGAAACCGGTCGATAATGCATAAATATAAATAGAATTTAGTAGCTTAAAACAAAAACAAACACAAAAAGTCATAAAGTGATTGAGTTCTTTGATAAATTGATATTGTCATTAAAAGTAGGAAAAAAAACTATTCCGAAAATTTAATCTAAAATTAAAGCAATTGTTTTTTTTATTATAAAAAGTATTCGGCTAACAGTTGGCAGGTGATATTTCAGTGTTGCTAGCAGCTAAATGCGGCGAGCGTACAAATATGTTTTGTTCTTATTATACTAGTACTTGGCTACATATTTTATTTTACTATTTTATGTAACCAAATAATATGCAATGTTATTATTAATTTTCCTTTGACGCAAACCATTTTAACAAGATAGAATTAAAGTAAACTGATATAAAATGACAACCCAACACTTCGAATTTTTCCTCTTAAGTTTCAAATTGTGGCGAAGTTGAAGGTTTCACTACGAATCGTATTTTGAATTTCAGAAGCTTAAACGCATTTAATAACCTTTCGCGGAAATGAAGGCGAGCATAGCTTTATCATGTTAAAATATCTCGTAATTGTATTTGTCGATGTGTGGTGTGGTTTATGGGAACTGTACTCTGTACAGGGTGAGTCAGAAAATCCTAGTATTATATTTGAAGGAGAACTGAAAAAAAATAAAGATATTTTTCTGAAAGCTTTATAAAATTTTTAGGAATGAAATTTAAATGTCTGTACCTAAGTACATAATCTAGAATGGGAGAACTAAACGCGTGTTTTAAATTTTTACCCACACTAAATAGGAAATTTATATCTCTAAGTATTTATGGAAAGCATCAACATGATATATTCGATTGATATGTTTTTGTGTTAATACATTATATTTTATTGAAAATGTGAAGAGTTGACCGTATCTTGCGTTAATGTTAACCTTTGGAACTTTGGAAAGCCTAACGCTCACCATCTAATACTTGCGTGGTATGTCGAGGGTAAATCAGCTGTTTTAGAGTCTTTTTTCGTTTTCTTCAAAATGATGTTATTGCGAATTGTACCGTCTTATCAAAAAATGTGTTTTATAAAAATACATTTATAATAATAATAATACTTGGACGATTTATATAGCGCCGTTTTTGTGAAAAATCACCTGAAGGGCGCTGTACAAATACTGCTTTCTAGGGTTTATCTTATTATGTACGTATACAGAAAACATACTTACCTGGTAGGGCGATCCGGATTAAAACTTAATTAAATTACAACGTTTTGGGCTGAGATGGTATGACTTGACTAATGATGGCTGCATGCACAGGACACATATAATAGAAAACAATGCACATTGCATGACATTAAAGTTACTTTTAAAATCGTATTTGTCCTTATCTATCATAACTAGTTTTCCCAGAATAGCTACTTATATACAGAGAAATGATTATTTAACATGCCGATCGGATACGCCGGCGTTGAATGGAAACATTTTTTTTGCGAATTCGATGGTAATATTAGCAAACTAAAAGTTAAAAAAAGATATAATAAAAAAATAAAAATAAATAATTCGTGGTGGAATTCCACCGTGATTGTGTGATGAAAAACTTGCAATATTTTATCCACTTATTTGTTTCCGATCGGTTACTTACTTTCTCCTTACGAGCCTCTAAAAAGTGAACTAACAGATAACATACTTAATCAATGGTAGATCAATAGCAATGGTTGTGCACGATGTAAGCGACCATTGTCGTTACAAGACTGTAAACATGTAGGGTGCTGGTCAAGTCACTTTCTATGCTTCTGGGGGTACGGGGCCGACTATCCTTGAGGCAGGTTCAGGAATCCTTCAGGTGGGAGGCAGGAGAAATGAAAGACTTTCTTTGGTTACAAGATGTGACTGGGTACGAGTCACGATTGCTCGTCCGAGTGTGACTGACTTTATTTTCAGAAATTTTCACTTTTATATCCTTACAAAGTGATACAAGTTTTCTACACTAGGGGCGCTGCTGAGGCAGACATGTAAATGAGGGGTCCGTGCACGGTACTGCGTTGCCACGGGGTTAGTTGCACTGTCGAAAACCCGCAACACGGTATCGTGCTGTCGCGGGGTCGGATGTGTTATCGAAGTGATAGGAAAGTCTGCCACACGGTACTGTGCTCCTGCGGAGTCGGGAAATTCCCGTGTGGTTCCATCACGTCGATAACACTATGAGATGAAACAAATGTTATAAATCTTACATAAGATACAATGGCATGAGATAATAAGCTAATGGTACAATATAAATTACGAAGATAACATAATGTCGCAAAATTAGAATCCTAAGAATCATGATAATTACGATCACGTCGGTTACACTCCCCCCGTGCAGTGAAACTGGACTTGTTTTCATCCAGACGTGTTCGTCGTTGTCCACGGCGGCCGGAAACGCTCCCCCCATCGGGAATAATAGCCGGGGCGATGTCGCGTCTCCTGAGAAGACAGCGGGCTTCTGGGATCCGCGTATAATCGTGCGGGATCGGGTCTGTGGCCGGATGGTGTGATGCTGTACACCTGAGTGCGGCAGCTATCGTCTCCTCGGCGGGGCCCGCCTATAGCAGGGCTGCGTGCAGAGCCGGACACTTCGGGGTCAGGCAGTGCAAAGCTGCACACTTCAATGCAGCAATTATTGTCTCCTCGGTGGGGCCCGCCTATAGCAGGGCTGCGTGTAGAGCCGGACACTATGGTGTCGGCTGATGCGAGGCTGTACACCTGAGTGCGGCAGCCATTGTCTCTTCCGTGGGGCCCGCCTATAGCAGGGCTGCGTTTAGAGCCGGACACTTTGGGGTCAGGCAGTGCGGGGCTGCACATCTCAGTGCAGCAGTTATTGAGGTGTCGGTAGAGCCCGCTTACAGCAGGGCCGTGTGTAGAGCCAGACACTTCGGGGTCGGGCTGTGCAAGGCTGGACACTCCAGGGCAGCAGTTGTCGGTTCGGTGGGGCCCGCCTATAGCAGGGCCATGTGCAGCGCCGGATATTTCGGGATCGGGCGGTGCGAGGCTGCGCACCTCCGGGCAGCAGTTGTTGTGACGGGGCCCGCCTATAGCAGGGCCGTGAGCAGAGCCAGACATTTTGGGGTCGGGCAATGCGCAGCTGCACACTTCAGGGCGGCAGTCGTTGTCGAGTAGATGGGGCCCGCCTATAGCAGGGCCGTCAGCAGAGCCAGACACTTCGGGGTCGGGCAATGCGCAGCTGCAGACTTCAGGGCAGCAGTGATTGTTGTGGAGATGGGGCCCGCCTATAACAGGGCCGTCAGCAGAGCCAGACACGTCGGGGTCGGGCAATGCGCAGCTGCAGACTTCAGGGCAGCAGCCGTTATTGGGTAGATGGGGCCCGCCTATAGCAGGGCCGTGAGCAGACCCAGGCACTTCGGGGTCGGGCAATGCGCAGCTGCACACTTCAGGGCAGCAGCCGTTATTGGGTAGGTGGGCCCGCCTATAGCAGGGCCGTGAGCAGGGCCAGACACTTCGGCGTCCAGCAATGCGAGGCTGCACACTTTAGGGCAGCAATAATCGTCATGTAGATGGGGCCCGCCTATAGCAGGGCCGTGTGCAGAGCCAGATACTTCGGGGTCGGGCTGTGGCTTGCGCACTTCAGGGCAGCGGTAATCGGCATGTAGCTGGGGCCCGCCTATAGCAGGGCTGCGAGCAGAGCCAGACACTTCGGGGTCGGGCTGTGCGAAGCTGCGCACTTCAGGGCAGCGGTAATCGTCATGTAGATGGGGCCCGCCTATAGCAGGGCCGTGTGCAGAGCCAGACACTTCGGGGTCGGGCAATGCCAAGCTGCACACTCCAGGGCAGCAGTTGTTGTTGTGTCGATGGGGCCCGCCTATAACAGGGCCGTGAGCAGAGCCAGACACTTCGGGGTCAGGCAATGCGCAGCTGCACACTTCAGGGCAGCAGTCATAGTTGTGTAGATCGGGCCCGCCTACAGCAGGGCCGTGGGCAGAGCCAGACACTTCAGGGTCAGGCAATGCGCAGCTGCAAACTTCAGGGCAGCAGTTGTTGTCATGGAGACGGGGCCCGCCTATAGCAGGGCCGTGAGCAGAGCCAGACACTTCGGGGTCGGGCAATGCGCAGCTGCAGACTTCAGGGCAGCAGTGATTGTTGTGGAGATGGGGCCCGCCTATAGCAGGGCCGTCAGCAGAGCCAGACACGTCGGGGTCGGGCAATGCGCAGCTGCAGACTTCAGGGCAGCAGACAACATTGGGTAGATGGGGCCCGCCTATAGCAGGGCCGTGAGCAGGGCCAGACACTTCGGGGTCGGGCTGTGCGAGGCTGCGCACTTCAGGGCAGCAATGATTGTCGTGTAGATGGGGCCCGCCTATAGCAGGGCCGTGAGCAGAGCCAGACACTTCGGGGTCAGGCAATGCGATGCTGCATTCTTCAGGGCGGCAGTCATTGTCATGTCGATGGGGCCCGCCTATAGCAGGGCCATGTGCAGCGCCGAATACTTCGGGATCGGGCGGTGCAAGGCTGCGCACTTCCGGGTTTGTATCAGTGCTCAACAGCAAAGGGAGCCCAGACGCGGCGATCAGTTGCTCGATCTGCCTGTTTCGTTTTCTTATTTCTTGCAACTCTGCTCGCATCCGACGGATTATTTCTTTCTTGGAATCCGCAGAGGCTACTGTGCTCCGTGTCGTGTCGGTATTTGTGGCTAGAGCCGCTGCCGTAACAGCTCGTGCTCTAGCATAACAGGCGGCCGTACTTGCTTGTTCGGGAACGTGTGTCGCTGGGTCGATGGTAACCGGGCCGAGGGGTGCCAGGCCGAGGGGTGCGGGGCCAGAGACTGTAGCGCCGAGCGCTACAGAATTGTAACTATAGTCATTCCGTTCGAGCCCGCGTGGAGTGAGGTTGTAGGCAGCTGGGCTGCCATGTAATGCACCGGGCGCTGCGGGGGCAGGGGGCGCAAGACCGGGCCCTACAGCGTAGTGGCGACTAGCATCATTTCGCTTGTGGCCGTGGGAAGCGAGATCCGATGTAGCTCCGCCGGCGTATGATGTGTCGGGCGTTGTGGGTCGTGCCGGGCCGAGGGGTGCGGGGCCAGAGACTGTGGCGCCGAGCGCTACAGAATTGTAACTCGCGTCATTCCGTTCGAGCCCTCGGGGAGTGAGGTTGTAAGCAGCTGGGCTGCCATGTAATGCACCGGGCGCTGCGGGGGCAGGGGGCGCAAGACCGGGCCCTGCGGCGTAGCGGCGGCTAGCGTCATTTCGCTCGTGGCCGTGGGAAGCGAGATCCAATGTAGCTCCGCCGGCGTATGACGTGTCGGGCGTTGTGGGTCGTGCCGGGCCGAGGGGTGCGGGGCCAGAGACTGTAGCGCCGAGCGCTACAAAATTGTAACTCTCGTCATTCCGTTCGAGCCCTCGGGGAGTGAAGTTGTAAGCAGCTGGGCTGCCATGTAATGCACCGGGCGCTGCGGGGGCGGGGGGCGCAAGACCGGGCCCTACAGCGTGGCGGCGGCTATCGTCATTTCGCTCGTGGCCGTGGGAAGCGAGATCCGATGTAGCTCCGCCGGCGTATGACGTGTCGAGCGCTGCGGGTCGTGCCGCGCCGGGTATTTCGGACTGCGGCCACTGTGTTCCGCCATTTTGTAATGTGCGGAATGCTTCCATCATTAATGCAGCAATCTGGGAGAGCGGGTCCGCTCTGTTCTTCGCCCATTTTTGGGTTCGACGCGCCGAGTCATTCGTTGTAGTTTGACCCGGGAATGTCGCGTTGGCGTTTGTGGGCTGCGGTTGACAGGGCTGCAGAGGGGTCGTTTGGCCGTGCATCGCGACGTGGGATGCTGAAAGCCGGTACTCTGCGCCTTGTGTGAAGCCTTGTGGGGCGCCTTGTGTGGAGCGTTGTGGGGCGCCTTGTGTGGAGCGTTGTGGGGCGCCTTGTGTGGAGCCTTGTGGGGCGCCTTGTGTGGCCGTACACTTCTGGGTAACGGCCGGTGACATCTTGTTAGATCACCTGGGTAGCGGCTGGGTACTAGATCCGTAGTCCGGGGATCACTATGTGACTCGATCCGTGCTCGAGAGGACCACTTGTAAGCGACCATTGTCGTTACAAGACTGTAAACATGTAGGGTGCTGGTCAAGTCACTTTCTATGCTTCTGGAGGTACGGGGCCGACTATCCTTGAGGCAGGTTCAGGAATCCTTCAGGTGGGAGGCAGGAGAAATGAAAGACTTTCTTTGGTTACAAGATGTGACTGGGTATGAGTCACGATTGCTCGTCCGAGTGTGACTGCCTTTATTTTCGGAAATTTTCGCTTTTATAGCATTACAAAGTGATACAAGTTTTCTACACTAGGGGCGCTGCTGAGGCAGACATGTAAATAAGGGGTCCGTGCACGGTATTGTGCTGCCACGGGGTTAGTTGCACTGTCGAAAACCCGCAACACGGTATCGTGCTGTCGCGGGGTCGGATGTGTTATCGAAGTGATAGGAAAGTCTGCCACACGGTACTGTGCTCCTGCGGAGTCGGGAAATTCCCGTGTGGTT